>PVKE010007484.1:0-50558 GCA_004027555.1 Craseonycteris thonglongyai
GTGCCCAACGCGCACAGCCCGGCCCACCTCCGCCCCGCGCCCCGTGCCCCGTGCCCAACGCGCACAGCCCGGCCCACCGCCGCCCCGCGCCCCGTGCCCAACGCACACAGCCCGGCACACCTCCGCCCCGCGCCCCGCGCCCCGTGCCCCGTGCCCAACGCGCACAGCGCACAGCCCGGCCCGCTGCCGCCCCGCGCCCCGTGCCCAACGCGCAAAATCCTGCCCACCTCCGCCCCGCGCCCCGCGCCCGCCGCCCCGCGCCCGGCTCACCGCCGCCCCGTCTCCCGCAGCCTTCGCCGCCGCCGGCGCCAAAGCCCCGCCCCAGGACTACAGCGAGGGCTACTCGCGGTGCCTGCAGGAGGCCGTGCGGTTCCTGACGCTGCACGCGGCCGGCGACACGCAGATGAAGCTGCTCCACCACTTGCAGCGCCCCCCGGCCCCGCCCCGCGCCCCCACCCGGGAGCCCAAGGGCCCCGCGCCCGCGCCCAGCCCGGCCAAGGCCGCCGCGCGCCGGTCCGCCTGCGGCCTGTGGCGGCCCTGGTGACCCGGCGGGAGCGGGCCCTCCCAGCCGCGCGCCCCAGCCCTGCGAAGGCGCCGTGCGCCCCGGGCCAGCAGGAGGGCCATCCTCCGAGAATGCCCGTGCGGAGTCCTGGTCGCTGAGGACGGTGGGCGCCGCCTCCTGCCACGTGTCTGACCCCGTGGGGTTGTTCGGTGTTTGCATGTCAGCAACTGACTTCTAGGAAGTCCCGCTGCCTGGGGTTCTGTGACGTCTGTGGGCGTTGGGGGCTCGGCGCCCCGGTGTAGAGGGCTTTCGTCAGGGCCCGCTGCCGCCGGGCCACGGGCGTGCCTGCCGTGGGCACATTTGCCTTTTGTGAAGGCGGAACTCAGGGTGCATCCTCATAGGAGACTGTCAGCCTGGATGGGCGCAAGGACCACGCACAGCCGTGCCCGGGTGTCCGGTTGGGGCTCGCAGTGGGCTGTGTGGGAAGGGTGAGGGGTCTCCACCACCATCCTTAAAGGATTCCTGCGTGGGTGGGTGCGCGTGGGCTTGGTGGTCCCGTGGGGGCTCACTGTGGCTGGGTGGGTGGGTGCGCGTGGGCTTGGTGGTCCCGTGGGGGCTCACTGTGGCTGGGTGGGTGCGCGTGGGCTTGGTGGTCCCGTGGGGGCTCACTGTGGCTGGGTGGGTGGGTGCGCGTGGGCTTGGTGGTCCCGTGGGGGCTCACTGTGGCTGGGTGGGTGCGCGTGGGCTTGGTGGTCCCGTGGGGGCTCACTGTGGCTGCGTGGGTGGGTGCGCGTGGGCTTGGTGGTCCCGTGGGGGCTCACTGTGGCTGCGTGGGTGGGTGCGCGTGGGCTTGACTTTGTACTCAGCATCTGAACTCTCAGTCACATGGGAGCCATGGGACTGCCCTGCAGACTTCCAATAAAACTGAATGTCCGGGCCTGCGTCCTTCATGCCTCGTGCTTCACGTGCGTTCTTGGCAGCCACCGGGGGGAGGGGATCCCGGGGCGCGGCGTGTGCCTCCATAGGTGAGACCCTCTGGACACAGGAAGAAGGGCTGGGGTCCTGGCAGAGGGAAGGAGGGAGGGAATCGGGGAAGCAGGGCAGAGGCAGGCTGGGAGGAGAGAGGGCCGTGCCCCTCGTGTGCAGGAAGAAGGGACGCGTTAGGGACCTGGCTTTCCATCCCAGGCCTCTCACTAGCTCCCTGCAGGGCGGGTGGGGGCAGAGTGACAGCTACAGGACTGGCCAGTTCTGTCCAGCTGCAAGGGACCCAAAGCCTGAGGTTGAGCTCTTGCTACAACAAGGGGCTCATTTAACTGGGCCAGACACATGGGAGAATGTTTGTCCCCACCCTGACCCGCCCCCCATGGCTGGCAGCCCCTGTCCCTGGTCAAGCTCCTGGGGGCACCTGCTTGGCTAGCCCACGGGTGGCAGTGCTGCCAGCTGACCGCTCACCGGGGCTGAACAGGCAGTGCTGGCCTTGAAAAGGGCACCTATTTTTAGGCAGGGTGTTGGTTGGCTCTGCAGGAACCCAGAGGCACCTTGCATCCTTCCCATCCACTCTGCAGGGAATGGCCAGCCTAGTGCCTGCCAGAGGCCCGTGGGGGGCCCTGCTGAGCCTGCGTGGTGAGGATGGGCAGCCCCTTCTGCCTCCCTTTATTGCACCTGCAGCAGGCACATCCTTGGGTGCGGGGTGGGGGGTGCCTCCTAGCCAGGCTGGCCCACGCGTGGCCCACTGCCCTGCGTCCCCGATGCCTGAGGAAGACCTGTCAGGAGCGGAGCCTCAGACCTCCTCCTCCCCCGCCCAGAGCAGACACCTGCAAGGCTTTGCCTGAGGCACGATGCACGGGGCTCTCCCGGCATCACCCCTGGGCTCTGGCTTTGTGCCGCACAGGCATCTGTCCAGTGGCGCAGTCAGATGGTGGCTGGGGTCCAGAGAACTGGTTATCAGCCCTGGGTCACCTGAGAGGCGGGTGCCAAAGCCAGGGAGGGCCGTCTTTCCCAGGGCACCCAGGGGCTCTAAGGGGAACGCACCCCTTAAGGGTCCCCAAGCCAGTGCAGGCTTCCCAGCGACTGGCCCTGGAACTCCGTCCCCACCCCGACCTGTGTCCTGCTCCAGCTGTGAGAGCTCCCTCGGCGTGCTCCCTGCAAGCTCCCACAGATGCCTCCTCTTGCCAGAAGGCAGCCTCCTCCAGGCAGGCGCCCCTGCACTCTCTGTGGAGTGAGCCATCCAACCCCGCCCCCGCGCCCACCCCGCCGGGGCAGGCGCATGTCCCTCCAGCGCAGCGTCCCCAACGCGCGACTTGGCATGGGACGTTGGGCACTACCAGCCCTGCAGCCCTGGGGAACCAGGCGCTGGACCCCATGCGCCTTGGTGTGCGGGTGCCAGGCTTATAGCGGCAGTCGCTGACGGGCCGGTCTTGGCGGTCTGCAAGCCCCTCTGCACTAACTCAGCCCCTGGCCCGCTCGGTGCAAGAACAAAGACGACGACAGTTTAGACGGAGGTTTAGGCGACAGCAGTGCAGAGGTTTTGCGCTGGACTCCCTACCGGGCTGGGCCTCTGCGACCCCGCCCTCCGGCCGTCCAGACCGCGGAGACGGGCGGGGCGGGGCCGGCCCGGGCGCCTCATTAGCATAATATATGCGCGGGAGGCGTTTAGCAGTCAAATATATGCGCATATATTTCCATGGCTGATGAGGCTGGCCGGGCACATTCAAAATGGCGGAGTGTGGAGCGAGCGGCAGCGGGAGCAGCGGGGACAGTCTGGACAAGAGCATCACGCTCCCCCCCGACGAGATCTTCCGCAACCTGGAGAACGCCAAGCGCTTCGCCATAGACATCGGTATCCGCGGGCGGGCGCAGGGAGAGGGGCGGCGCGAAGCGGGGGTGGGCGCGGGCGGC
Source organism: Craseonycteris thonglongyai (assembly GCA_004027555.1). NCBI lineage: Eukaryota > Metazoa > Chordata > Mammalia > Chiroptera > Craseonycteridae > Craseonycteris > Craseonycteris thonglongyai. The sequence goes on from PVKE010007484.1 coordinate 3,401, forward strand.
GGGGCCGGCGGGCCGGGGGCGGTGGCAAGGACGAAGGGCGGGGCACGGGCTGGCGGCGCGCACGGCCTGACGGGCCCCGTAGTCCGCGGGCTGCCGGCGCGCACGGCCTGACGGGCTTTGTAGTCCGCGGGCCGCTAGGACGCACGCTTTTCGCGGCGGCTGGACTACAGCTCCCGGCAGGCGCTGCGCGACGGAGCGAGGTCTGTCGGGCCTCGTAGTCTCGCCTGGTGGGGGGAGGTTGGCTGGCCAGCGGGGCCTCACCGGCCGTGCAAGCGGTGGCTGCTCAGGCCGGTGGGAAATCCGGGGCCCGGTGTTCGGGGCCAGGATGTGGACAGGCGGCAGCCCCAGCTCTGGCTGCGGGAAGCCTCGGCGGCTTCGCGGCGCCCAGCCCTGCAGGTCCTGCTCTCAGACAGTGGCCACATGGCGGGAGTGTCGACGACCTGGACCTGGGACCTCGGAACCTCTGCCGGCCTCTGGCCAAAAGCCTCCGAGGCTCCCGCGGCCTGCAGGGGAGCTGGGGCCCGTTGCCGGAGCCTCTCCCCTTACTGACACCCTGGCGTCGCCCAGAAACACGCTTTCACAGATGAGGATGCCGTGTCCACAGCCGAGTGTGGACGGCTGAGCACCCACGAGCTGGGTGCCCACTCGCTGTCCCCAGCAGCACACCTGCCCACCCGTCGCTGCTCAGTAAATGCTGGACGGGACCCTCCCAGGCGGACCTGGCGGTCTCGGTGCCGTCTGTACTCAGTGCATTTGCTACCCGCCTGTTCCTAGGGGCCAGGGCGTCAGGGGCTTGGAGGGGCTGTTCTCCAGGGAGAGCCATGCGAGCGGGCACGGGGCGGGGGCCTGAGTTCCTACCTTGCAAACCAGGGTGGGCTTCCGAGGGGCTGGGGCACCAGCGTGGTGACCGGTACAACGTGCCCTGGTGGGGAGTGGGGCGGCCTACAAGGGGCAGAGCTGTGTTTGGGGGCTCTGAGTTGGTGGTGCGTGTGAGGTGGCCAAGGCCGATGGGGCGAAGGCAGCCAGCACAGAGAGCAAGGCAGAAAGTGAGCGGAAGCCGCCCGAGGGGACCGGACTGAAGGTGGTACCTGCCCGGAGGGCGCGCTGAGTCCAGGCTGTCCAGGGGCCACAGTCAGCCCCTCAGGACCCCATTCCTCTGTCTTTGAAGTCCTACGCACGCCAGGGTGTGACAACGGTCCCGTCGTTGTGAGTGCTGAGGGTCAGGCTTGCCCTGCTGGTCTCCAGCACATAATTGCTTCAAGGGGACAAGTGAGCCCATAATGTTTCTGACACGCAGCTGAAAGCGGACTTGGCACAGGCCTCACCTCGGGGGCTCGGTGTGGCCCCCGGGCCAGCTGGTAGCCACAAGGAAGGAATGCCTGGCTCCAGGAGCAAGCCCAGGTGGGGTTCCTTGGCAGGACACTCAAAGGGATATTTTTAGTATCGGTATTTATTTCCTCTCTTGGAAGTTTCCCCGGGTCTGGGTCCTGTCAAAGGCCACGTCCATTGTTAGGCCAGACCTTTTGTTTGTTAGTGCAGCTGGTGGGGGACCACGGCTCAGGCAGGGTCCCCAGCCCAGGAACCCCCCGAAGCCCATGTGTGTGTCCACAGTTTGGCCCGAACCGATCCACCCAGGAAGGCCCCGCTGCTCTGCTCCTGGCCAGCCCTCTCGATGGGGCACCCAGATCCACTGCTGGAGTCCCCACTTTGAAAGTACCAGGGACATTTTGCCTGTCACCACACACCCGAAGCTGGCTTGGCTCAGGTGTCTGCCGGGCAGCAGGAGGGCCCCCCGGTGAACTAGAAGTGGGGGCCGCAGGGTGGTGACATGCGCTGGGGTGACCTGCCCCCTGTGGCACTCAGTGTGGAAGGACATCGAGGGTGCCAGGCGGTGGGTCTGGGTGAATGGGAAGGTCTTGGCCCTGCTGCTGCAGGAAAGGGTTCTCCTCCGCCCAGGGTGGAGCGTGTGCTGGACGAGACTGTGGCATGTTCCAGGGAACCAGCACTGCGTGTTTGCCAGCCTGGTCCCTGTCCTTGTCAGGTGACAGCCAGCCAAGCGACCAGCATTCGCTGTCCTTTCAGGCGCTCCTGCTGTCCAAAGGCTCTGAGTGCTCCGTAGGTTTTAGGCTGACTGGTCAAGTGTGTCTTTTCAATGAAAGCAGTAGACTTGTCAGCTTTCTCCTTTGGGCCATTTTCAAGATCAGCTTGAAACCGAGTTTCCCTAAACTACTGAGGAGCGCCGAGGGCCACCCAGAGCAGGATGGCTTCCTTTCTGGGTCAACCGCTGACGGTGTCGAGCCCGGTCTGGTCTGGACCTGTAGGGAACGGACCTCTTCAAAGAGAGCAGAGTGTTTGGGTCTTGGAGTTCATCCCTCCTCTGCTTGGTGCCTGTGGGGTCTTTAAGTTCAAGTAGCACCAGATGCCTTGTGCACAGGACCCACGTCTGGCTAAGGACAGCACGTGGAGGACTGAGTTCCAGCTCCTTCCATCCCGCCCCTGAGTCTGCCCGTCGGTGTCTCGCCCGCAGGTGGGTCACTGACCAAGCTGGCCTACTACTCCACGGTGCAGCACAAGGTCGCCAAAGTGAGGTCCTTCGACCACTCCAGCAAGGTGAGCCCCCCGGGTGTCCCGGTTGGTGGGCACTGGGCTCAGGCCTGGGCAGACCAAAGGCACCACCAGGCTGTGGGCTGGGGCCTGGCGCCCTTCTCGTTTCCCGCTCGCCCACACCAGCTCAGCTTCCTGTCAGTTTCTCGTGCAGACCCCACCTGCCTCCTGGCAGGGTCCCCCTGCCCCCCAGGACCTTCCCCATCAACCCACCTCCCGCCTGAAGTTGGCATCCAGGGTTCTGCCTGTTTCAGGGGTGACAAATGGTTGGCGCTACTGGGTGGGTGCCTGGCGGCCTCGCCTCGGCGCCTTGGCCTCCCCAGCGCGGCTCGTGCACAGGCCCCCCCTCACTGTGCCCCCAGGACGCGGAGCAGGACCACGAGTCGCCCTACGAGGTCTCCGTGCAGGAGGAGGTGACTGCCCGGCTGCACTTTGTCAAGTTCGAGAACACCTACATAGAAGCCTGCCTGGACTTCATCAAAGACCACCTCGTCAACACCGAGACGAAGGTCATCCAGGCCACCGGGGGCGGGGCGTACAAGTTCAAGGACCTCATCGAAGAGAAGCTGCGGCTGCGGTGAGCGGGGGCTGGCAGGCAGCCTGAGGGTCCAGGGTCCGGCTCCGACCCCACGTCCGCGGTGAGGCTCTCCCGTGGGCCTGGGCTGCAGCGGGATTCCGGTGGCTGAACCCCAGGAGAACGGCGGGTGGGTGTGTGGGGTGGACGTGGCACCAGGAAGCCAGTGGGGCCCCGAGGAAGAGTCTGCCCCACTCCCTAGGGCCAGACTCCCCACCCTGCGGGGCCAAGGTCGCCAAGGGCCGTTGCACCGCCACGGAGCTCAGCTGGTGCCACTCCACGCGGCGGTGCCCTTGGCTGGCGGGTGTGCGGCCCGTCCGCAGTGCATCATAGCGCAGAGGGGCGTGGCCTAGGGCTGAGCCCCACCGGCCGGGGGCGTGTCCCCTGCGGCTCAGCAGCCGGCCCCTCGCTCTGCAGGGTGGACAGGGAAGACGTGATGACCTGCTTGATAAAGGGGTGCAACTTTGTGCTGAAGAACATCCCTCAGGAAGCATTTGTGTACCAGAAAGACGCGGACCCCGAGTTCCGATTTCAGACAAATCACCCCCACATTTTCCCCTACCTCCTCGTCAACATCGGTTCTGGTGTCTCTATCGTGAAGGTGAGCCCTGCTCCGTGTGGTGAGAGAGGGACGGCGATACGTCAGCCAGGCCGGGCCCGGGCACAGGACAGCGGTGACGCGGGCCTGGCTCCAGCGTTCATGGGCACAAGGCCATGGGGGTGTGGAGGGACTGGTGCTCGCTGCCCGTGGGACACCCGGGCCCTCGCCCCCGGCCTCCGCCAGGCCCACCCACTCATGGCCTTCAGGAGCCCCGTCCCATGTGTGGGGACGCCCCTGGGCCGTCGCACCCGGGACCTGCTGGGCGGTGGCTGAAGGCCTGCTCCTCATGTGCCCGCCCTCGTCCTGATCCAGGTGGAGACCGAGGACAGATTCGAGTGGGTCGGTGGCAGCTCCATTGGAGGGGGCACCTTCTGGGGGCTCGGGGCCCTGCTCACCAAGACAAAGGTACCCCGGCACTGTGGGCGGGTGCCCTGGCTCAGGGAGGGCTGGCGCCTGTGGGGTCTGGGCTGCGCTTGGCGGGGTTGGAATGAAAGTGGTTCCCTCCTGCGCCTCGTCCTGACTGTTCCCTGGGTCCCGCTGGGGGTCCCGGAGCCCTGCCCGTGTCCCTGCCCTGCACGCATGCACACACCTGCCCTCAGGGCTTGGTCTCCCAGCTCTGGGGACCCCGCCCACTGCGGCTGCTCTGTCCACAGAAGTTCGATGAGCTGCTGCACCTGGCCTCCCGGGGCCAGCACGCCAACGTGGACATGCTGGTGCAGGACATCTACGGCGGCGCCCACCAGACCCTCGGGCTCAGCGGCAACCTCATCGCCAGCAGCTTCGGGAAGCTGGCCACCGCCGACCGAGGTAGCACCCATGTGACCCGCTGTCCCTGTCACCCATGAGCACCCACTGCGTCCGGGCCCAGCAGCACCCCCCTCTGCCCCTCCCCCCCCCAGAGTTCTCGCAGGAGGACATGGCCAAGAGCCTGCTGCACATGATCAGCAACGACATTGGGCAGCTGGCCTGTCTCTACGCCAGGCTGCACCGTCTGGACCGCGTGTACTTTGGCGGCTTCTTCATCCGGGGCCACCCCGTCACCATGCGCACCATCACCTATAGCATAAACTTCTTCTCCAAGGTAACGGAGCTCCCCAGGCCCTCCTGCAGGGACGCAGCTCCTCAGCACTCAGCCCACCCACCTGGCCAGGCCCCCGCCCCGCCCCCCCTCCCCCGGGCGCTCAGAGACCACCTGGGAACCAGCTCCCACTGTCTGCGAGTTTAGACAGAGTTCAGACGTCTGCGGTGCCCAGGCGCCCGGGCTGGCGTGTGGGGCCTGGGCCGGGGAGGACCACACTTTGTAGGAGGAGGCCTCACCCTTGTCTCCTCCTGATGCCCCGGGTGGAAGTCATTGTGTGGGCTGCTGGGAGCTGGAGGCCGCAGCTGTGGGCTTGGTTCTCGCACAGGGGGAAGTGCAGGCGCTGTTCCTGAGACACGAGGGCTACCTGGGAGCCATCGGCGCGTTTCTCAAAGGAGCCGAGCAGGACAGTGAGTGGTGTGGCCAGCCGGGGGAGGTGCAGAGGGTGAGCCTGGGGCGGCCGTGAGTCCCGAACGTGGCAGTGAGCCGCCCAGCCCTCCTGCCTTAGCGGTCCCCTTTGCACACCGTGGCTCTGCCGGGTCCCCTCCCGCAGGGGCCAGGCTCACCCTTGGCTGCAGTTTCCCGTTTGAAATGGGTGCCGTCCCGTCTGGAACGGGACATCTGGCCGGTTGGCTTAGGAAGGTTAAGCGGTCTGAGTGAGAAATACGCCACGGCACCGGAGCCCTGGCCCACTGGCCGGCGGAGACCCTCAGGCAGCCGGCCCCCCGACACGGTTGGGCCGTCCAGGGTTTGCCAGGTGTCCACTGCAGGGTCACCCCTGGTTTCTCGTCCTCCAGATCCAAACCAGTACAGCTGGGGAGAGAACTACGCGGGCAGCTCCGGGCTCATGAGCTCGTCGCCTGAGCTGTGCCTGACGCAGCGGACGAGGAGCGGCACCGTGAGTGGGGCACGCAGTGCCGGGGAGCAGGCGGGGCACGTGCAGGCGGGGTCGGCACCATGAGTGGGGCACGCGGTGCCGGGGAGCAGGCGGGGCACGTGCAGGTCGGCACCATCAAACGCTGCCGTCGGGACCGGCCGGCCTGGTCCCAGCTTCCTGACGGTCACAGGGGGCGGCGGGGGAGGCCCGGCTGTGAGCAGACTCGGGACCCAGTGGACAAGGTTGGCACCGCAGGCGAGAGGGGCCCAGACACAGGCAGGACCGTCTGGCCACTGTGTGTAGCGGCTTCTGGTTGATCTGCCATCCCAACCGGATGCTGGTCCTGAAACTTGCATAGTCGTTGACCTTCCAGCTGACAAGTCCACCTGCCTCTCACCCTCCCAGTTCCACCTGCTGGAAATAGACCGGCTGGAGCGGCCGCTGGTCAGCCTGCCGCTCCTTCTGGACCCGTCTTCCTACGTGCCTGACACCGTTGACCTCACAGATGACGCCCTGGCCCGCAAGTACTGGCTCAGCTGCTTCGAGGAGGCCCTGGACGGGGTGAGGGGAGTTTCGAGGAGGCCCTGGACGGGGTGAGGGGAGTTTCGAGGAGGCCCTGGACGGGGTGAGGGGAGTTTCGAGGAGGCCCTGGGCGGGGTGAGGGGAGTTTCGAGGAGGCCCTGGACGGGGTGAGGGGAGTTTCGAGGAGGCCCTGGGCTGGGTGGGGCTTGTGTGTAGAGTCCCCCAGGGACAGTGAGATGTGACAGTGGACGGGGGTGTTTCCCAGAAGCCAGTGCGTGTGTTTGAGGTGGAGGGGTCTTGTTTCTCAGGTAGGGATGTGACTCCGAGGGAGTTGCTGGGACGCGGTTTCAGCAACAGGTGGCTTTGTCCTTATTGCGTCTCTTCAGAGACGAGGGAGTTGTGCGGATTTGTGCGGATTTGTGCAGGGGTCTTGTGGCCATGCTGGGTCTGGGTTCAGATATCAGAGACCCATGGGAACAATTCATAAAGCTCCACGAGAGACCCACGGGGTCTGATTTTGGGGGATCCCCACTGCTGTGTCCCCCACGTGAGCTCTGGAGGGTCCACAGCCACCTGTGTCCTCTTGGGGCGGGGTTGGTGGCAAGTAGGACTCGGAGACTCGTATCAGTGACACAGGTCTGAGTCTTGGACAGGGTAGTGGTGACCCCAGTCCCACCTGCCAGGGGACAGCCCCCAGGAGGCTGACCTGCCAGGTGATGAGCCGGTCACCAGTGGCTCCCGCCCACGCCTCCACACGTGGGGGGCTGCCAGGGCTTTGCTGAGCACCCGTCCTCGGCAGGTAGTGAAGCGCGCTGTGGCCAGCCAGCCGGGGTCCGCGGACGCGGCCGAGCGGGCGCAGAAGTTCCGCCACAAGTACTGGGAGAAGCTGCAGACGCTGCGGCAGCAGCCCTTGTGAGTGCAGCGACCGGGGAGGGCGCCCACCCCTGGGGGCCTGGGATGCTCAGCGAGGCCCAGGGCCCCCCGTGGTGCCTGGGTGTGTCCGGGTGTGTGGCCCTCTTAGCCGCCTTCCGTCTGGCTCTGTCCCCAGTGCTTACGGGACCCTGACGGTGCGCAGCCTCTTGGACACAAGGGAGCACTGTTTGAATGAGTTCAACTTCCCAGACCCCTACTCCAAAGTGAGTGCTGGGGGCGGGGGGCGGGGACCGGCGAGTCCTGTCTTATCTAGCGAGAGGCTTGTGTAGCAGCCCAGCCTTCAGCGCCAGCACCAGGCTATGCCCAGGAGCTGCCCTGACAAGGGTCCCACCTCCGGAGCGGGCCGGGTGGCCCCTGGGGCCATGCCTGCTGAAGAGCTGCTGGGGGGCCATGGTGACCCCCAGGGCAGAGTAGTGTCCTGGGGGCTCTAGCCAGTGGCTGCGGGGGGACAGGCCAGCTCCGTTGTGGCTGAGGGTGCTGGACCCCTGAAGGAGTGTCAGCCCAGCGTGCAGGCGCCTCCCGTCCTGCTCCTGAGCCCCGTCTGTAGATGTCAGTCCTGCTCTCAAGGGCTGGCAGGCGGCCACTCTGACCAGGGGTGGGGTGCCCGGGCATGGCGGGCAGGGTCCAGGCTCACCGGGCACGAGTCCCACCTCCCTCCCCCCTCCTCGCTCAGGAGCAGCTGGGGACGGGTCTGGGGACAGGTTTTGCGGTGCCCCTGGGGGTCTGGCCCTTCTCCTTCGGCCTTGTCCTGAGCCTCATCCCTCCCAGGATGGGTCAGACGTGCACGGGTGGCCGCACCCCACCCCCCACCCTCGCTGGTGCCGCTTTAACCTGATCCGATCTCCGTTTGTTTAAATCTGTGCGGGGCGTCTCCCTAGAGCGTGGACACCGTGGCTCTGCCACGTGCCCGGCCGCATCCCCAGCAGCACACCAGGCTCCTTGTCACTCACGACTCCATGTCACCTCCGCAGGTGAAGCAGAAGGAGAACGGCGTGGCCCTGAGGTGCTTCCAGAGGGTGGTCCACGCCCTGGACGCGCTGGGCTGGGAGGAGCGGCAGCTGGCGCTGGTCCGGGGGCTGCTTGCCGGCAACGTCTTCGACTGGGGCGCCAAGGCCGTGTCCGAGTAGGTGCCGCGTCGTCACACGCGTGGTTCCTCAGGGCCCAGACGCGGAGCAGCCTGGCCCGGCCTCGGCGGTGGGGGCAGGTCCTGCAGGCGCTGGTGTCCTTGGGGGTGAGCGCGGTGGCCGTGCTGGCTCGGACACCAGGCGGGCGCCCGGCCCATCCTCACAGCGGCACCTGCGGGTGGGGGCTGACGCTTTCAGTGGTAAAAACCCAAGTTCACGGTTAAACCCCGTGGAGCAGGGGCGGAGCGATGCTTCACACGTGAGACGAGAGGTCCCTCCCGGCCTGCGCGGAGCTGACCGGCAGCGCCGGGACCCCCCTGGGCCGTGTGGGCTGAGGGCTGGCGTTTCTGTGACGTCCTTCTCTCCTCCCCACGCAGCGTCCTTGAGTCCGACCCCCAGTTTGGGTTTGAGGAGGCGAAGAGGCAGCTGGAAGGTAGGGATGCGCGGGCGGCCTCGTGTGGGACTCGGCCAGGCGGGGGGCGGTGGCGAGGGGGACGTGAGCCGGTGGGTGAGGGCGACGGCCACGGGAAGGCACCGCTGACCCGTCCCTGTGTCCCCAGAGCGGCCCTGGCTGGTGGACTGCTACGGCAAGTGGCTGCAGAGACTGAAGGTACACCCGCCGCCCCGCCTGTGTCGGGCTGCAGTGTGCGGGGGTCCCAGGACGGGAGGGTGTGCGGCCGTGAGCTCGGGCTGCCCCGGGGCGGGGACCCGGGTGCCCGTCAGGCCTGAGCACTGCGCCAGGGGTCCCAAGAGCTGCAAGTCTGAGCTGACCATCCCCGGTTCCAAGCCTGACTCCTGCGGGGACTGCTGGTCAGCTGACCTCAGTTCCAAGGTCGTTGGGGCAGCACTTCCGAAGAAGCAGGGACTGCCCTGCCCCCAGCGCCCGGGGGACCCAGCAGCCCGCGGCCGCGAGCGTGGAGTGCGGAGGGGTCTGGAACGCTTGGACGCGCCTGTTCCCAACTGCACGTCCTGGTTTTGTCTTGCAGGGGCCCCCTCACAAATGTGCCTTAATTTTCGCAGATAACAGTGGAATAGACGTCATTTTGGGAGTCTTCCCCTTTGTCAGGGAGCTTCTGTCTAGAGGGACAGAGGTGAGTGCGGGCCGCGCGGGACCCCTGCCCTGCTCCACCGTCAGGTGCAGCTGAGGCGGCGGCTCTGGGGAGGAGGTGGCCTGGCCAGCTCTGTCAGAGTCTCGGGGCGGCCTCACCCCACGCTCCTGACCGCAGCCAGGGGCCTGCCCGCTGCAGCCCTGTCCAGCGGGTGAGCACAGCCCGGCTCCATGCCAGGCGGCGGCCAGGGTCCCTCAAAGCCGGTGTCTGCCGCAGGTCATCCTGGCGTGCAACTCGGGGCCTGCCTTGAACGACGTGACCTACAGCGAGTCCCTGATTGTCGCCGAGCGCATAGCAGCCATGGACGCCGTCATCCAGTGAGCCTGGTGGGAGGGCGGGGGCCCTGGCATGGAGGGGGCACGGTGGGAGTTTCCGGGGCCACCACGTGCACCCACCCCTTGTGCTCGTAGCTCCGCGCTCAGAGAGAAGAGGCTGCTCCTGGTGCAGACGGGCTCCAGCTCCCCGTGCCTGGACCTCAGGTACCTGCGGCAGCCCACCCACCGGGTCCCCAGGCCCCTGCCCACTGCCCACTGCAGCCCTACGGCGGGGTGCAGGAGCCCCCTTTTCTCGGGGACCCCATCACAGCCCTGAGAGCTGGGCCTGGCTTGTCAGGTGGGAGGCTGAGGGGGGCTGTCCCCGGGATCCTCCATAGATGCCCTGGGGGCTGTGAGCAGCCGGGGCCCGGCCAGCGGGAGCCAGCCGTGCAGGAGGCCCCCTAGGCCTCGGTCAGCCCGGTGGTGCTGCTGGTCCCGGCCAGCCAGGAAAGGGGCAGCTCCCCTGCAGCACCCGTGACGAGCCACAGCTCCCAGGGGCCCCTGAGGCCGGTGGGCAGCGGCTCTCGAGCAGGCGGGACTTGGGGCCCACGTCGTTGGTGAGGGGCACCGCGGCCCGTGGTGGGTGCGCCTGCCTCACTGTCCCTTCTCCCCGAAGCCGCCTGGACAAGGGGCTGGCCGTGCTGGTGCGGGAGCGCGGCACCGACCTGACTGTCATCGAGGGCATGGGCCGCGCCCTGCACACCAACTACTCCGCGGCCCTGCGCTGCGAGTGCCTGAAGCTGGCCGTCATCAAGAACGCCTGGCTGGCCGAGCGGCTGGGTGGCCGGCTCTTCAGCGTCATCTTCAAGTACGAGGTCCCGGCCAAGTGAGGCGCCCGGGCCGCCAGGCTGCTCTGCCGCCGCCGTCACTACAGCAGGGAGACCCGTCGCCGGGCTTGTGTGACCACCCGTGCGTCCAGATGTGGGCCTGGCGCTCCGCCGTGGGCTCGTGTGCCGTGGACGGCTCGTGGGACACACTTACCTGTTAAATGACCTTTTATATATATGTATATACACATATACTATGACAGACGCAGGGGCTCAAGGCACGCCGCAAATAGAGTTTCTAGAGACCCGAGTGCCTTTGCCGTTGTTTGATTGTCGGGAAGCCCTGCGGTTCCTGTTCGACCCCTTCAGCCCGTGGCCGGGGCTGCCGCCCCTGAGCGTGACCCCCCACGTCCCCCCCAAGCGGCACTCAGCGGGCAGGAGCGCTCCCGCGGGGGGTGATGGGACCGTGTGGGTTCTGTCTTGGCCTCGTGCCTCGGAGCCTGTCCTGCTGTCCTGCTGCCCAGCCCTGGGAGCTGCCAGGTGGCAGGACCACTCCCCAGACTCCGCCCCCCATGGCCACGCCCCTCGGGTGCAGGCTGGAGCCGCAGACCCCACAGCACTGCAGCTGCGAGGCCGTCCGTCCTTCTGTCCGTGTGTTGGACAGAGAGGGATTGAGAGCCATTTGTCTCTTAGGAATATGGGCAGGGCGGGCTGTGTGCGGTCCCCGCCACGGTGACCTTGGGGAACAGGGCTGCAACCGGGCACTCGGAGCAGCCCCGGCCCCGGGATGATCCGGAAGCACCAGGGGAGGGGCGGCAGGAGGGAAGCCTGCTGGCGGCACCTGCAGGGACCGGAGCGTGTGCCCCACCCTCTGCCGCCCAAGGTCACTGCAACCCACAGCCGCTGTCTGCCGGCCCAGCACCTGCACGGACCCCAGCCTGCCCCCCGCTGCCTCCACCCTCCACGTGACGGCTCCTGCAGCCCGCCACCCCCGCCCCGTGCACCCTGACGGCTCCTGCAGCCCCGCCACCCCCGCCCCCACCCAGCAGACCCCAAGGCCACTGCTTCCGCGGCCGAGCCAGGGCCAGGCCTCTCCACAGGTGGCCACCAGGGGGCCGCAGGACAGCCGTGGGCCCAGGCCGCGAGGGTGACCCCGTTTCTCCCGTGACGGCGCCAGCCCCCCACTCGGTGCTCAGGTGCCCAGGCCCCTCCCCGCACGTGTGACAGGAGCCGGAAAGCCAGCCCTCGCGTCCCCTCGGGGGTTGGGCCAGGGCTCCCCGCACGCAGCTGCTCCCAGACCTGAGGCGGGAGGAGGGCTCACCGGGCTCCTGGGCTGGCGGGGCTCCCGGGCTGGTGGGGCTCCCGGGCTGGCGGGGCTCCCGGGGCTGGTGGGGCCGGCGGGCACCCCTCAGCCAGGCCATGGCTGAGTCTTGGCGGGCGCAGGTCCCTGGGTCCGTGGAGGCACGCACTGAGGGCGGGCACTCGTGGGCCTCGCCCACCAGCATGCAACGTTCCAGCCTCCACGCCAGGGCCCGCCTTCCCGGTGCCGGGGCCCACCTTCCGGGTACCGGGCCCGCCTTCCCGGTTCCGGGGCCCGCCTTCCGGGTACCGGGCCCGCCTTCCCGGTGCCGGGGCCCACCTTCCCGGTGCCGGGGCCCACCTTCCGGGTACCGGGCCCACCTTCCCGGTGCCGGGGCCCACCTTCCGGGTACCGGGCCCGCCTTCCCGGTTCCGGGGCCCGCCTTCCGGGTACCGGGCCCGCCTTCCCGGTGCCGGGCCCACCTTCCCGGTGCCGGGGCCCACCTTCCCGGTGCCGGGGCCCACCTTCCGGGTACCGGGCCCGCCTTCCCGGTTCCGGGGCCCGCCTTCCGGGTACCGGGCCCGCCTTCCCGGTGCCGGGCCCACCTTCCCGGTGCCGGGGCCCACCTTCCCGGTGCCGGGGCCCACCTTCCGGGTACCGGGCCCACCTTCCAGGTACCGGGCCCGCCTTCCGGGTACCGGGCCCCACCTTCCCGGTGCCGGGGCCACCTTCCCGGTGCTGGGGCCCGCCTTCCCGGTGCCGGGCCCACCTTCCGGGTACCGGGCCCACCTTCCCGGTGCCCAGCCCAGGGCTGCCTGGGGGGAGGGGGTGCAGAGGACGGGCCCTGGCGGACACCCCCCGTGGCCCAGCCAGCACCCCGGCCTCCGGGTACGGGCTGTCCTGAGTCATTTGGAGACTTTGGGGTGGGGCAGCAGGTGGGGGACCCCTGTCCAGGGCCAGGTCTGCCCCAAGAGGGCGCTGGAGGGAGCAGGAGTTTGTGTGGGGGGGGGCCCGGCCTGAGGAGCCAGTGAAACCAAGCCCTGGGGTCAGAGGTCAGGGGCATGGGGCCGAGCAGAGAGCACGGGCCACGGAGGGGGCGGGCCGGCGGGGGGCGTGGCTGGTAGAGGCGGGGCCATAAAGGGGTGTGGCTGGTAGGGGCGGCCCGGTAGGGGGCGTGGCTGGGGGACGGTGTGGGGCGTGGCTGGTATAGGGGCAGAGGCGGCAAGGGGCGTGGCTGGGGGATGGTGTGGGGCGTGGCCAGGCCCACGTGGAGGTACTGGAAGCGTGTTCATTGGCGGGTTCAGGAGTCTTTGCACAGAGTCTAGAACGTCCTGTACAGAGCAGGGTGTGTGCAAAGCAAGACAAACACGGTCGGAGCGGCGGGGGCCACACGCACAGCGCCAGCAGATGTGCCCCACAGACCCACGCGGGTGAAGACCAGGGAAACATGGGAAAGGGCTCGGCACCATTTTAATGTAGTAAAGCTTTGTCTCTAAAAATTTAAATATCTCTCTATGTATATATCTTCAAATATTGTGAAAACCCTGCCCAGGAGGAGGGGCAGGGGTGCCAAAGGGCACACAGCTTTGGGGACACACGCTCCTTGTCCTGAGCAAACGCTGGCCGCCAGGGAGGGCGGGGCTGGTCAGAGTCTGAGCAGGAGGCTGGCAGCATTCCTGGAGGGGACGGGCGCATCCCCAAAGCCCTCCCGGCCCACAGAGCAGGCACCTTCAGGTGTGCCCCGCTCCTCCCCGGAGGATGCCCGTGGGCCCTGCAGCCGCTGCTGCCGCTCCTGGGCCTGGCGGGCCCGGCTGGCGATGGCGCGGACTCGGCTCTGGCTTCGGGAAGAGGAGCGTCGCAGGAAGCCCGGGGCCCATGGCGCCCCCTCCCCAGCGGGGCCCAGGCTGGTGGGCGAGGTGATGTCCCCAGCCTGCTGGAAGCCTGTTAGCCAGCGCAGCTGCTCCGTCAGGGTGTCCTGCTGTGGGCCTTGCCCCACCAGCCACTCCCCAGCGGGGCCCAGGCTGCGGCCCAGGCGTCCGCCCAGGCCCTCTGCTCGGGGGGCAAAGTCCTCGGCGGTCAGGTCCCCCAGACTCTTGGACTTGGCAGCCACAGGGCAATCCTGGAGGCCCGCCAGGGGGAGGCAGCCCCAGGGCAGCCGTGGGGCCAGAGGGCGGGGCCAAAGGTCATCGGGCACCCCCGGAGACGGGCCCGGAGCCCGCAGGTTGGGGTTGGATTTGCTCTTGGTCACGGCAAGCAGGCCCAGGCGGGCAGCCGAGGCCGCACAGGGCCGCAGGGGCAGGTGTCCGGCCGAGGCCCCCAGGAGGCTCTCACGCCCCAGGCCCAGGCCCGGCAGCGAGAGGTCAATGACTGTGTCATTGGACAACAGGCTAGAGGACGAGGACACCCAGTCACCACCATGGCCGCCTGGCTCCAGCCGCTGCCACAACCTGTCCCTGCCTATGGTGTCTGCGTCCACCACAGCTGAGGGCCCGGCCAGGGGCTGTGCTGCACCCAGCGGCTCTGAGAGCACCTGGCCCTCGCTCTTGGCCCTTCTGACCATGGGCAGATGGCCCAGGGCCCGGGGGTGGCCCCTGCCGTCTGTCTGGCTGCTGGGGGACCCCTCACACGCCCCATCAGGGCCCCCACCACGGCACACCCGCTGCCTGCCGTTCCTGTGGTGGCTCGGGGTCCTGAGCTGGAGGGGCCGGGAGGCCCCACGAGCTGCACCTGGAGGACTCTCGACTTTGGCGCTGGGTCCTCCTGGGGAGGGGCGGGGCCAGGCAGCTGGTAGCGGCGGGGGGCTGGGACCCTGCACTGGCTCCTCAGCAATGGTTTCCAGGCTGCACAGGGAGGATGCCGACCTCTGAGTGGAGAGGGGGCGGGTAGCTGGGGGGGGGGAGAACGAGAGGAGGGTGTCAGGGCGTGGTCCCACACCCTGTGACCACGGGACCGCCCCCATGCCAGGCCTCGGTGCCCACGCAGCTGCCCTGCCTTCAGGAGGGGCCCACAAGCTCTGACAGGCCAGGCCTGGGCCCTCCTGGGGCAGGGGCAGCCCAGAGAACCCCAGGGGCCTGCCCATTACCTGACACTTGGCTGCTCTCAGTTCCTAACTACGGAGGCAGCGTGGGGACAGAAAGAACAGGGTGATCAGCATGGGGGTGGGGTGGCAGATGGGCAGATGGACAGCACAGCTGGGCGGGGTGCAGGGAGGGGATGGGGGGGATGGCTCAGCTTCACCCGCACCCCCAGTCTGGGCTCTGTCACCAGCTCTGGATGGGGCTTCTGGAGCAGGGCTGCTCAGTGCAGGCCAGGCCACAGGTGAGGCCCAGCGTCCAGGCTCCAAGCTCGGGGACATCGGGGCCGCCCTGCGGTGAACCACCCACCACGGCCAGTTTCCTGGGGGGTTGCACTTCAGGGCCAGGGGCCGGGACCCCTGAAGCCCAGCCCTGGAGGGAGGCCAGGGTAGGACTGGGTGCTGCCCCCAGGTCCCAGGAAGGGTGTCAGAGGCAGCTGGGCCAGGCTGGGGAGGAAGGTGTAGCAGGGGCACTGGGGCCCCCGTCTCTGGTGGCCACTCCCCAGGCTACATGCCTCAGGGAGCACGGCCTGGCTTTGGTCCCACCCCCCATCCCCAGGTGGGAGGCTCCAGGGCCGGGGGCCTTCGGCCAGGCCTGCCCACCCTTCCCTGGCCCCGCTGAGGGCAAGAGGCCCAGGGGTCAGTAGCAGTCAGGTGGGGGCTGGGGGCCTGCAGGACAAGCCAGCAGAGCAAAGCAAAGTGTGGGTGACGAGCACACGAGAAGCCGTTCTGGACACAGAAGCGCAGCGGGGACACCTGACCAGGCCATGCTGAGGGGCTTGGGGATACCGCGGGGACACGGGGAGTGGTGCTGAGTCTTACCGGCGGAGAACATGGGGGATTTACTCCTAATCTCCTCCAGCTTTTGAACGAACAAGGCATTCATCTCCCTCTGCAAGGCCCCAGCCTGCCTACGGGCGCCCTCAGGCCAGTGCGGGGGCACCTCAGGGCTGCCTGGGCTGCTGGAGTCCGAGGCCGCGGAGCCACTGCTGCCCAGGCCCTGCCGCTGGGGCCCGGGGCCTGTGGGGGCCCCCGTGCTTCTCTCTGGGGCGGCCTGGGGGGCCCCCGGCGAGTCTGCCCGAGCATGGGGCTGCTGGCTGATAGCTGAGTGCCTGCCCAGGGGCCCCGGACTGGGCGGCCGCCCCTTCCGCAGGCCCTCAGGGTCCTCGTCGGTGCAGGAGCCCACCACACACTTCATGCAGGCGGCGGCCATCCCGGCAGGCCCGGGGCCCTCGGGGGCACACGGGAGCCACCCCTGCGCGGGGCTCCTGTTTGCCGGCACCTTACCTCTGGGGCTGCGGCCTCCGGACTCCCAGGCCAAGGCCTCTGGGGTGGGGCCAGGGCTGGGGGGCGCTACGTCGTGGGCCTCGCCCTCGGAGCCCGCGTCCTGCGTGCCCAGAACCAGCTCTGGGAAGGCCTTGCGGCCTGGCTTCTGGCTCTTGGTTGGGGCGCTGGCTGTTCGCCTCAGCAGCCGCTGGCTAACGGAGGGCCGGGGCAGGGGCCGCCCAGCAGCATGACTGTCCAGGGAGACAGGCTTTGGGCCTCGAAGGAACAGGCCTTTTAGGCCGAGAGTCTGCTTGACCTGCAAGACAAGGAGCCCACGTGGCCAGCAGCTGGGCACCGGGGCAAGGGTGCCTGGCTCTGTCCTAGCGAGCCCACTGCAGCCCGAGGGGTCAGCTAACTGAGGGATCAGGCCACTCGGGGCTGCGTGTAGGGCGCGGGGTCTCCAGGGCACCTCCATCAGGGGTGGTGACTGTTCTGGCCTGAGCACTGAACCCAGGAGGACACGCTGCCTGCAGGGGGTTGGGGCGAGCAGGTGCAGGAGGGTCTCTCAAGCGGAGACCTCAGAATCTGGACCCTGTGCCACCACACCGTGCACCCGTCACAGCCCCATGCCGCATCCGGTGAGGGAGCCTGCAGGGCCGTGCTGGTGTGAGGACCACGGAGAACCAAGTGGAAGCAGGCCCCGCCCAGCTCATGGTGGCCGCCCCCAGCTTGTGTTTGCCCCGCCCCGGCTCACATTGGCCCCGCCCATCTTATGTTGACCCCGCCCGCGTTGGCCCCGCCCAGCTCACGTTAGCCCCTCACATTGGCCCCGCCCAGCTTACATTAGCCCCGCCCTAGCTCACGTTGGCCCAACTCACATTGCCCCCGCCCATCTTATGTTGACCCCGCCCCAGCTCATGTTGGCCCCGCCCATCTTATGTTGACCCCGCCCCAGCTCATGTTGGCCTCGCCCATCTTATGTTAACCCCGCCCCAGCTCACGTTGGCCCCGCCCAGCTCACGTTGGCCCCGCCCTAGCTCACGTTGGCCCCGCCCAGCTCACGTTGGCCCCGCCCTAGCTCACGTTGGCCCCGCCCAGCTCATGTTCACCCACCCGCCCTGGTGCTGCAGACCCGGGAATCAAGCACAGCCAGGTCCCAGGCCCGGCCTGTCCCACTCCCCTGGAGGTGCCTCCTCCAGGAAGCCTCCCGCACTCCCTCCAGGGGGTCTTTCCCGGTGTCGCCCGCTCTCTGCTCAGGAGGCCCCAGGGGCAGGGCCCCCCGCCGGTTCAGCATCCCTGGACAGCTGGCCCGGGAGTTCCTCGCAACCTCCTTGCCTGAGAAGGGCAGCGGGAGGCTGGGGAGGAGCTGGCACGTGCCTGGGTCAAGGGCAGAGAGGCCGGCGGCGGCATCCCCCGTGCACGGTGGCTGAAGGGTCCTCGCATGCAGAGACCCTGACAACAGCCACCCCCAGTAACACGGGGGTGGCAGCACTTGAATCAGCTTCCCGATTCAAGGTTCTAAATGCAGAGCCATCTGGTCAAAGGTGCAGGAAGCCATTTAGAAGAAGGTCCAGGATTCGGGCTCGGAGTTCCTGGGCCCTGGGGACTCCCCACCCGGCAGGCACTGGGTGTCACAGGCCCAGAGTCAGGTGCAGCTGTGCAGGGGGAGCTAGAGGCCAGACACAGGGAGGGCGGGGAGCACACACGGGGGCCTGGCCCAAGTCCTGGACCTGCTTTGTAAATGCGGCTCTATGGCTAAGGATGGCCCAAGGGACCCAGAACCATGTCACATGAGCCGACGGTCCCCACAGTGCTGCAAGGCGTCACGGATGCTAATGGACCGGCCTGAGCATGCGGTGGGGCGGGCGGGCAAAGCCGCCCCGCCGGGGTACCTGTGAGCTCGTACCAAGGCTGAGCTTCTAAAGGTGGACTTGGGACTAGGGAAGCCCACTGCAAGACCAAAGAGAGAGTGAAGGTCGTGAGGCGCAGACAAGACAGTGGGGGCCCGGGGCCCATGGAGACCGGCAGACACACGACAGACAGACGGACCGACGACAGACGACGGAGCGCTGGGCCCGTGGAGCGTGGCAGGAGAGAGACAGTTAGTGCTGGGGGACTGCTGGGGACCCTGTGTGTGCCTGGGCCCTGACACAGAACTGCGGGACCCCTGAGCTCTGCACAGGGAAAACAGAACGTGACCCCCGCCTTGGGGCAGAGGCCGATGTGCTGGGGAGCCAAGGCGGGTAGTGGAGCAAAGCCAGGCGGGCGCCTTCGGATGGGGAACCGGGGAACCCTGAGAAACCTAAGGGGGGAGGCTCAGGAGATGGGCAGGGCATCCAGCACGTCCATCTCCTGGTGTCCGCAGCCAACCGGGGACACGGACGTCATTTCACAGCTGGAGAACCAGGCCCGGCGAGGTAACCGGGGTCCCTGGGGTCACTGCTGGGGCCGCGCTGGTAGCCTGCGGGTGGTTCTCACCTTACCGCTGATGTCACTGATAGTCACGTGAACAAAGATGGAGGCCTCTTCCATCCCCTCCAGGTACACGTGCCGGTAGCCTGGAACAGCCAGGGCCGCGGCTCATCCCCACTCCCTCTCTCCCCTCAGAGGCCCCAGGCCCTGAATACAACCCATTAGCCCCATCCTGGGGATGCTGCCTCTTCCAGGCAGCCTGCCAGTCATGCTCCAGCCTGCAGGGACCTCTTCCCGTCCCTGGGGCCCTGGGGTTCCCCTACCTGAGCCCCCTCCCCCACCTTGTTCAAAAAATGCCTGTGGCGTTGCTCCTTCCTCCTCGGCTCCCTCTGCACCCCAGCCCACCCACAGCAGAGCCACCTCAGGGAGCCAAGCCCCACCCTGGCCAGGATCCTTCAGCGGGTCTGTGCAGGGGACGCGGGCCCAGGGCGCTGCCTCCCCCAGCCATGGGCAATGCCCACCTGGCAGCATGCTGCTGAAGGCCAGAGTCCTCTGGCCAATGAAGTCTCGGCCGATGGGGTCGTGGTCCCAGACGAGGAAGCGCACCAGCGCGATCTCAGGCATGTGCACCGTGAACACCAGGGTCTCCTCCCACATGGGGTTGAAGCCTGGAGGCCACGGGGAAGAGGTGTCACCGCCCACCCGGCTGCAGCCTGCAGGCCATCTGGGCCCAGTTCCTCTCCTGGGGTCTCCTCCTGGGTTGGCTGCCCGGCCGAGGGGAGCCATGCCCGAGGGGGCAGCCTGGGCGGTGACCCGGGGGCCCAGAGGTGGCCCCGGCCCCCTTCCCTCTACTTCCCGGCCAGCCTGGCAGCTGAGATGCGGCCCTGGGCACAGGCTGGCACGTGGGGGCGCAACCTCACCATTGTCGTCCACCACACGAGTCTGCTCCTTGCTGCAGTCCACAGGGAGCCCGATGATCTCTACCTCCACGAAGGGGTCGATGATCTGTGCGGAGGGCAGGGTGGCACCAGGGCCCGGCTGGTGCACAGCACCCGCCCCAGTCTGCACCCACAGGCCCTCCTACCTCCCCTCGGTCCCCTAGCATGGAGTCCCGGGGCTTAGGGAGCTGCTGCCCGCTGATGATTCGAAGCACCAGCTGCTTCTTGAGCTGCCCGGGCAGGGGGTCCTCGGAGTTGGGGTTGAAGACGCCTGTGGGGGGTGGGGGGACGAGGCTGAGCAGGGCAGGGCCAGCGCCCACCAGCATGCCCACCCCACCCCCACTTGCTGCCCAGGAGGCGGAAGGGAGGCAGGGGTCCGGCACGGGGGCACCAGGCCTGTGACATGTGCACCTCCTCCCCTTGCCTGGGTGAGCAGAGGGGCTCAGCACGTGTGACCCTGCCTGGGGTTGGGTGGGGGTCCCAGGCCAGAGCACCCAGTAGAGAACAGCGGTGTCTGGGGAGGGGGGCTCCTACAGAGGCCAGCCCAGACTGCCGCGTGGGGGGCGCTCGTGGGCGGCTGCTGGGGGGTCCTCCATTGCATGTCAGTGTGACCCACCAGGTGGCACTGCCCAAGCTGTCCACTGGGGTCCTGGTGCAGCCCCACCCCCACAGCCCCCGATCCCCCAGGACCTCACCCTGGCACATGCACGGGGGCTTCAGCACGTAGCCGCAGTTGCCATTGGCACTGAACTTGGCCCGGTTCAGTTGTAGCATCCGCCCCTCTGACTGGTAGTTGAGGGCAACTGCAGGCAAGGACACAGCGTGGCCGGGTCAGTGCCTGGCCTGTGCCCTCCCGCCAACCCTGCACGGCTGCCCGTGAGCCCAGCATTTGCCTACGAGCATGGAGGGCCCCGGGGCTCATATGTGCACACGGGCAGGGCCATGAGTCCCGGTGCAAAGTCTCTGACCAGCCCGACGAAGTGCACAAGGTGCCATGCAGATCCCTGGAGTAACGGGAGGGACCAGGCCACAGCTCTGACCCCCACGGCGCTGACCCCCACGGCTCTGGCCGGGCCACACGGTGCCCTCGCACCCACCCAGCTGGCAGCCGGCGTTCCAGAAGGGCTGTGGGTTGTAGTTGCTGGAGTCCACGCGGTAGGAGGACGGGTAGATGCGCGACAGCTGGTGTTGGTTGAAGCGCAGGTACTGTTCCGGCTTCTGCTGCAGGATCTGCTGGGCCCTGGTCTCGCTGAAGGACGACACCTGCCAGCTGGACACCGCTGTGGGCACGGCGGCCGGCGTCAGGGGGGCTGCGGGTTGCCGCCGGCCCTTCCCGCCACCCCGAGTCCCACCGCCCCTCACCCTCCGTGTCAACGTCGTGGACGCCCACGGACTTGGTGTATTTCACCAGGTCCGACAGGGCGCGGGACAGCTGCATGGTTTTCCTCTGCCGGGTGGCCCTGTGGGCGTGCGGAGGTGGGGGTCACGACCTTGGGGTTGGCGCCTGTCCCCACTCAGGCCAGCCTGAGGGTCCTGGTCCCAGAAGCAGGCTCCACAATCCGCCAGGTTCATTGATTCACACAGAACATCCCTCACACGTCCACTTGGCGCCCCGCTCCAGGTGTCGGGACGTGCAGTGGACACGTAGCGGATGAGAGGGGACGCTGGGGTGGGGGTGGGGGGTAGGCACTGTGCCCACCACAGCATGACAGTGATGGGTGCTTGGGAACAAGCACAGGACCTGGGCCAGGCGGGCCCTCGCCCCAGGGTCCCTGCCCAGGACCCCACTGCCATGCCCCGCCCACCACCACCACGCCCCCGCTCTGCCACTGCCTCGCCACGCCCCCGCCTCACCACGCCCCCGCTCTGCCACTGCCACGCCCTCATCACGCCACACCCGCTGCCACGCCCCCGCCTCACGCCCCGGCTCTGCCACTGCCCTGCCCCGCCCACCTCCGCACCACGCCTACCGCTCTGCCGCTGCCCCGCCACGCTGACCACGCCCCGCCCACTGCTCAGGCCACGCCCCCGCCTCCACGTAGCCTATCTGGCTCCCGCTGCTGCCAGGACATTGGCCTCAGCCCCGCCCACTGCCGCAGCCTGTCGCCTGCGCGCACCGACCCTCGGCTCTGGCTGCCCTGCGAGTCCTGCTCCTCGTCCGCCTCTTCCCCGCTGGCCGCCTTCTTGAGCTTGCTGCCCTTTCTCTGCGTGGGAGGAGGGCAGTGTCAGGACCTGTGGAGCCCCGCGCGCGGCCGGGACACCTGCGGAGGCCGGGAGGGTGCAGAGCTGGGCCTGCCTTCCGGGGGCCGGGCGCCCACAGCTGCCCGGCGGGCCCTGCCCAGCCCTGGCTGCGGGTGCCCTGAGCTCAGGGCGCCTGAGACACCTGCTCCATCCAGCGCCGCCAGGGCTCCAACCCCAGCACGAGACCCCAGCACATGCGGCCTGACGGGGCAGCAGGAGCTGGAAGGTGGCCCCTGGGGCTGGCACAGGGACAGAGGGGCCCGGTGGGGGCAGGCGGGACCCCAGGCAGGAGGCTGGCCGGACCTTGCGCTTGGAGAAGCTGCTCATGGGGAGCCTGCCGCTCCGTCTGCCGGCTCCCGCATCCTCCACGCACCGCGTGTCCTCCTCAGCCTGGGGAGAGGGGCACACAGAGGGTGCCGGTGAGCCCAGCGTCAGAGCAGCGGCGGGCAGCTCCTCCAGGTGGGCTTCCTGGAAGAGGGGAACCTGGGGGGGGCGCTGGAAGGAGGAGGTGCCCCGTGGGAGGCCCACAGAGGCCTGGGAAGGAGGGGCTGTGAGCGCGGACACGCTCCGGCCTGCATCAGCCACCTGAGATGTGTTGTTTTAGAGCTCATTAAGTTCCCAGTCCTGAGTTTCCCGCTGCCGGGGACTGCATCGTCAATGCGGATTGTGTCTGGAACATTCCGCAGCCCGGCCTGCTTATGTAACCCTTTCATGGGAGCCCCACGGCTCCACGGTGCTGGCCTCCTTCCTGCCGGGGCCACGGCATTACCTCGTTAGAGATAACAGGGCCTGCGCTCCCCACCCGGCGGCCGGTGGCTCCCTGCTCACCCTGGGGGCCATGGCGAGTCCTGCACGTGTGCAGAACATGCACCAGGGCTGCCCTCCCTGCCCGAGGGGCCCCTGGAGGCTGCTGACGGCACCTGCTCCCCTGTGGGGCCCAAGGCACAAACCTCTCCCGCGCCTCAGCTTCATTCTCACGCCTGGAGCCGCTGGGAGCCTGTGACAGTGTCCCCCAGCCCGCGCCAGCCACCCCCTGCCCCCAGACCCCTCCACAGATGCCTCCCACACCCTCCCAGCTCTGCTCGCGATGTGCGGGGCCTCCAGCCCAGGACCTGTCCCCACCCAGGGGCCGTGCTAGAGCGGTGTCAGCCAGAGGCCGTCACGCTGAGCACACGGCCCCTAATGCACCCGCCTGCCCTCTGCACACCTCCCTGTGGGTGCCCCTGAGCACACCCCAGCCTGGCCCCTCACCCAGGAAGGAGGTGAGCGAGGCCCCCTCAGGGGCGGAGGTGGCCTGGAGCTCAAGCTGGGGGTGGGAGGCCCACTGTGCATGGTGGCGGAGGGCAGGCTGGTCAGTGTCTGCTCTGTGGACAGGGGGAAGGGACCCTATGCTCTGGAGGTGCCCCAAAGAGCCCCCTGTGGGTATCGGGTGTCCATGGGTCCTAGGACACCTGCTGCCAGGTCTCACCACCCACTGGGCTTACAGGGAGCACATCGGCGACAGGACCTGGCAGTGTCTGGAGGCTCCTGTCCCCTCACCCCTACCCACTCCCTCCCTGGGAAGCTCAGCCCCCCCTGTGCCCACTCTTCTCTGCCCTCATGGGACCACATTGGCCATGACAGCCCCATGCCCGTTCCGTCCACGGGGGAGCTTCCCCAAGCTCAGCCACGCTTCCTCACAAGGCTGTGGGGGGCTCTGGGCAGCTCCCCAGGACTGGCTTGGTGCTGACACTAACTGCCCCTTTCTGTCACTCAGGAGACCCTTCAGAGGGGGCCTGCCTTTAGCCCAGGCAACACTCAGATCCCACATCACAAGGATTGCAGCTGCGGAGTGTGGGGAGGGCAGAACCCAGGCCTCAAGGGGGCAGGCCACAATGCCAGCCACACAGTACCAGCCACACAGAGCAGCCACGATGCCAGCCATGTAGGAGCAGCCACGCAGAAGCAGCTCATATCCCAGCCACACAGAGCAGCCACGATACCAGCCACACAGAGTAGCCATGATACCAGCCACACGGAGCAGCCACGATACCAGCCACACGGAGCAGCCACGATACCAGCCACATAGAGCAGCCATGAAAATGGGGTTGTCACCACCCCCCTGTGACACAGTGAAGACTGTGGGTCCCATGCAGCTATATGTACATGTGCGTGTGCGTGTGTGAAAGGTTTGTGTGTGCAGATATGTTCCGGTCGGTGTGCATGTGTGCGGGTGAACATGTGGGCATGCCGTGATGTGTGCCCAGGTTTGTGTGCACAAGTGTGCACATGTTCATGGGTTTGTGTGGGTGTCTGCACATGGAGGTGTGCATATGTGCACAGATGTGCACACGTGTGCACAGACGGCAGGCTGCGGGCCCCTCCGCTGGCCACAGGCTGACCCCACTGTCCACAGGTGCTCACCGCTTTGCCCTCGGCCTTGTGCCCAGGTTTCCCCAACCTGGACACGGTGAAGTCATTGGGGTCCTCACAGTCTCGAATCTTCGACTCCTTGATCAGGGAATCCAGCTTCCTCTTGGCGATGTTTTCCACGTGCTTCCGATTGGTGGAGGCCTGCAAAGCCGGCCGGCCAAGCCTGGCTTCAGTCCCCAGCCCTGCGGGCAACGTGCCTGCTGGGGGCTGGGCCAGCCCTGCCCAGATGGAGCCAGGCTGTCTCGGCCTCTCACATGGGTGCTGGCCACATCCTCCTGCCTGCATCACAGGGCGAGTCCTCACCCTGCCCTGCCCACGGCCGTGGGCACAGCAGGCCTGGGTCACCCCACTGCCTCCTGGGCAGCACGATGCTGCCCGCAGGAACCTAGCTGACCACCCGCTGGGCCTGGGGATGGAGGTCAGTGCCCCTGGTGGCCCTGAGGACCACTCACTCAGCAGTACAAGGCCTGGGACCCAGCAGGAGGTGGGCAGGGGGTGGGGACAGGCTGCCTGGCTGGCCACTGCCAGGGGCTGCTCAGGTAGCCTTCCGGGTGCCCTCCCTGCCCTGATGAACTTGGACCCAGCCTTGGGCATCCAGGCGCCCTGGGCATAATGAAGTGGGTTCACCCAGGGTTTCCCATGGCCTCGGGCCCCCACACAGGGAGAACACCGCTGCTGCTTCAGGGCTTTCTAAAACGGTTAGCCCGAGGGGAAGGCTCCACACAGCCATCTCCCCATGGATGGCCCCGGGAGAACACCTATGGCTTTGCTGCCTGCAGCACTAGCTGCCGAGAGCAGGGCCCAGAGGACAGGAGATGCTAATTACGGAGGCTGAGCTCCTTTGCAAAATGACTTCCTGACTCCTCAGTCCCCCTGGGCAGCCCCTGAGCGCTTCCGTGAGCAGGAGGGCAAAGCCGCATCAAGGTGAGGCCAACACTCTATAGGGGGGACCGCCTGGGACCCCGGCAGGACCAGCACACTGGCTGGGAACTCGGGGTTCATGTCCTATGGCGGTAGCAGCAGGGAGGGGCTCAGCCGGTGCCCCCCGCCCCCCGCCGGCCCCGCTCACATCTCCGTGGAGCAATTTGCAGTCCTCTTCCATCTCGTCCGCGCTGTCCTCATCCGACACCTCTCCCTCCTCGGCGTCCTCGCTGAGGTTGGCCGGGAGCTTCTTGCCCTGTGGGCCGGGGGACGGACCATGAGAGGAGCCCTGCAGGAAGCACCGGGTGGCCAGGACCCACGGTGCCCCCCCACGGCGCAGTGGCCAAGGTCCTCAGACCGCCAGGTCTCAGGCCAGCACCCCCTTCCTGCTGCAGTGGCCTGGGCGGCCCCCAGGGTGGCCACCACGCAGACCCTTAGGCCAGGGCCGGGGCAGGGCCCAGCCTGACCCCTCAGGGCTGCCGCCGAGGGCACCGCAGCCTACGGAGCCCCGGGGGCAGGGCGCAGGCCAGGGGGAGGGCGAACCTTCACCAGGATCTTGCCCTTGAGCATCTGTGGAGAAGGCAGCATGGTGGCGTCCTCGCTGCTGACTGAGGACAAGTCCAGCTTGTCCCCCAGGATGCTGGTCAGACACTGGGCCATCTTCTTCTGCTGCAGGATGCTGCAGTGGTTCTCGATGGACAGGATCACAGGGTACCTGGGGCCCCGAGCGGGAGCAGCAGCGTGAGGCTGAGGGCGGGCTGGGACCCAGCTGCGTAGAACCACAGGCCACACCCATGCCCTGCTAGGCCACACCCACGCCCTGCTAGGCCACACCCACGCCCTGCTAGGCCACACCCACGCCCTGCTAGGCCACACCCACACCCTGCTAGGCCACATCCACGCTCTGTTAGGCCACGCCCACACCCTGCTAGGCCACACCCACGCCCTGCTAGGCCACATCCACGCTCTGTTAGGCCACGCCCACACCCTGCTAGGCCACACCCACGCCCTGCTAGGCCACATCCATGCTCTGCTAGGCCACACCTACACCCCTGTGAGGCCACACCCATGCTCTGCTAGGCCACACCCTGCTAGGCCACGCCCACGTCCTGCTAGGCCACACCCATGCCTGCTAGGACACACCCACAGCACAGAATGAGTCAACAGCCCAGGAGAGAGGGGGCTCCCAGCCACTCCTGGAAGGGGGCCCACCAGGGGCTTTGAAAAGCAGTGAGTGGCGTGGGGGGAGGGAGGCTGGCTGGCGTCGGGGACGGCGAAGGGGACACACACTCCTCGCCGTGAGGGACACAGAGGCGATTAGACACTCCAGGAACACAAAAGCAACTCAGCAAGTCACGGTTCAGACAGTGCAAACTAAACAGGCAGCGCGATGGACCCACTGGGAGAAAGTGACCGCGTTGACCTAGGTGCTGGGGACCCTGTCCTGTGGGTGGCCCTGGGGTCCCCACACCGGCCCTGTAACGGAGGTGACAGACTGGCACACAGCGTCCGGAGGACGTCGGCGCTGCCCCTGAGCTCCGGTGGGACGCGTTTCGCCACGAGTCCTCCAGCCGTTTGACTGTTTTAACCACGTGCCCGTTTTACTTGGACTCTGGCCAAAGGGCCACATGATCCTTTGAGAAAATGTAGGTCACCCAGACCTGGAGGCCGCGGACCAGCACCTCCTGGGACGGCGAGAGATCGAGCAGAGCTCGGGGCCACCGTGCGTCTCGCAGCCCTGTTTCTCGGGCTATGCCGGCTGTGTCACCTCAGACAGGTGACCTGTGTGCCCAGCCCCCGGGCCCTGAGACGCACCCTCACCTGCCGCCCCAGGGGCCAGCCCCCTCTGCCGGGGCCGCGACTCCCTCCCCCGGGGAGACAGCACCAGCGCCCTAAAGGGGCCCGACTCCTTCATTCGTTGGCGCCCTCCCGCGAGCCTTGTTTAGCGGGGACGCCCAGGTAACTACGTGTACGCGTGCGGGGGGGCGGTCTCCCATTGCCACAAACGGAATTGGATTTTCTCCCCCAGTGTCTGTGGCTACAGCTGAGTGAGAGCAAATTGAATCTGGACACAGGGCAGCTTCCTGGGGGGTAACGAGTGCCGAAGCCACGGCTGCTGGGGGCGGCTGACACCAGTGTGCAGGGACAGGGGCTGCATGCGTGGCCGTCACGCTGTCCGCTCCGGAGCCCAGCGTCCTCCCTCTCCCGGGAGCTGTGCTCACCCCCTGCCTGTCCCCGTCCTCCACGAGAGACCCCGAAACCGGCCAGTGCTGCCCCACCCCCGTCTCCTTCCTCACTCGTTCTTGACGAAGGCGTGTTTGTTGATGGTCTCGATGACGTCTTTGAAGAGGATCTTGGAGGTCAGCGTGTAGCCGTGGTGCACAATGGGCTCCCCATCGGGACCGTCCCAGCAGTCCACTGTGGGCAGCCGGGCCTCCGTCAATGCCAGGGACCCCCGCTGAAGGGGGCGCTCCCGCCCGTCCCCAGCCGCAGCCTGGGCAGAGGCCCCCGGGGGCTCCTCGGGGCCACCCTCCCGCCCCACGTAGGAGACGCCGCACTCACCCTCCACGCAGCGGCAGCCCGCCTGCAGGACCCAGGCGTACATGTCCACCCGCGACTGGGACATGAGCTGGTCGCCCACGAGGTAGGTGTTGTGGGACGAGGTGATGAAGTAGTGGCTCAGCGGCCGCGTCATGTCCTGGTGCACGCGGTGGTGCTCCGGGTTGAAGATGTCGCCGGCCGGGCTCCGCGTGTAGTTCGTGAAGCCTGTGGCAGCGCCGTGTGCGGGGGGCTCAGCCCTGTGTGTGGCCGGCCCTGCCCCCGCCCCACCGGCCCGGGGCGCGTCCCCGGGCCCCCCGCCCCGGCGCGGTGCAGGATGCGGCGTGACTGGCCGAGGCTCCCTGTCAGCACCCGCGTCGGCCCCCGGGGCCGTGGAACAAGGTCTCACTCACCGTCGATACCCAGCATGCCCTGACTCCTGTTTTCTGGGCACGGCTCAAACTGCTCGATGAGGTCCCGGCAGCTCTCCGGCGTCACCCCGGTCATCTAGCCAGACAAGGGGCGTGAGCCTGTCACCAGCCCGGCCCCGCCTCGGGCAGCCGGCCACCCCCACGGCCACGGCCTCCAGCCCCGTCCCGGGCGGCGTCAGCGCTGACCACAGCCGGCTGAGGCTCCGGCCCCTGCAGTGTGCTCCCCACACCCAGGGGCTCAGCGGCCACCCCAGAGCCACACGACTAGGGACTCAGTGGCCGGTGGAACCCTTGTCCCACGAGATGCTCTGTGCTGAAGCCGGTGCCTTGGTCAAGGTCAGGCTCGCCTCTGGGAGCTCAGGTGTCCAAGATCAGGGCTGAGCCCCTCAGAGCCTCTGGGAGAAGGAACTGCAAACGTCCCCACCTGTCAGCAACTCCGTGGGACGAGCCCTGAACCGGGCCGGCGTGGCCCACGTTGGGGACTGAAGAAGATCCAGTCAGTGGAAGCAGACGTGGGGACCTCGGATGCCAGGCTGTGGCCCGGTCCCCACGCTTTCAGCCACACTGTAGTGGGTGCAGCTGCCCCCGGCGCCTGAGCCGAGGCCCCTCTGGCCGGGACCCCGTGCCTGCGGCTGCCTCACCTTCTGCTCCACCTCCAGGAAGCGCTGCAGGTCGGCCACGTGCAGGGCGCCCTTGTGGGCGCTGTAGGTCAGCATGAGCAGGTACAGGTCCCGGCGGGTAGACATCATCTTGTAGAAGGCACAGAACTCTTCAAAGCCCAGGGTGCCCTGCTGGTCGTCTGTGTCCGCCTCCTGCAACGCCAGGCGTCTCAGTCCCCTGCGTCCCACCCTGAGCAACCCTCCGGGCCCGCCCCCACTCCTCACACCCCACGTCACAGCCTCACGCTGCCCCCCGGGACCCGGGCAGCACGGTCTGCCCTGAGCTCCCTCGGTGACGTCCCACCAAGACCACTGAGTGACCCCTTAACGCAGGGCTGACCCCACCCGCCCCCAGCCCCAGCTGTTCAAGGCCAGCCTGGCACAGTCACCGCACACTGGAGTCAACGCCCCGCGGGCCGGCCATCGTTAGAAGGGCCCCCGGCCCCAGGCGTGCAGGGGGTCCTGACTCAGCTCTCCGCAGAGACCAGAGGACCCGGGGCCCAGCCGCTGTCTTCCTTCAGCAGATGGGGCGGCTCCCACAACAGCAAAGCCCCGGGGGCCCCAACACAGCGTGGACACCGCCGTGAACCCTCAGGTGTCAGACCCGGGGACGCCCAGGGCCTACGTGTGCCCCTGGCGAGGAACGGAAAGGCTCTACGGTGCCGGGGCCCTGAGGGGACCTGAATGGACGGACGGAGCTGACCCCCTGCCCCTGGGTCAGCTCGCTGCCTTCCCCCCCACACGCAGAACCGGCAGCGCCTGGCGGACAGCCAGCCGGGTGCTCACTAGGCCCTGAGGCCCCGCCGGGTCTCGCCCACCTCCCCCTGTCATCTTAGACTTAATGCCATTACGTTCAAGCCCTTCTCCGCCCACCACACAGGCCTCTCCTCTGATCTGGCAGCTGCAGGCGGCGGGAGCAATGCTGACATTTCTCCACAGCCCCGCTGAGGCTGAGGATCAGAGCCGCTCGCCTGGCTGGGGGCAGCCCCCTCCCTGGGCGCGAAGCCCCCGCAGGGGCTGGGCATAAGGTGGGTGGGCAGCGGCCGGTGCCCAGGACCCGGGGCCGCCTCCACCAGCTGACCCATCAGCAGGGACCTCTGGGATCTGAGCTGCCAGGGTCTCACGTCTCCCCGGAATCAGCCCTGAGCCCACCCCGCCTGCGGGACCCACTGCCCGGGGCTTCCCGGGGGCAATCTGCTGGAAACCTGAGCACAGTCGGGCCTGGGGCGTCCAGAGGGCTCTAAGGGGGGCCCTTGTGTGCCAGAGGGAGGCTGGGGGACCAGAGTCCTTTCGGGAGGGGCTGCGGGGGCTTCCTGGAGCCCCCAACACAAGGCATTTTCAAGCCAGGACCTTGTGTGGACCTTCAGGGCCGGGCGCCCGCGTGCATCTCAGCCCATCCTGTGAGGGGCACACCCCTCCTCCCACTTCACAGCCCACCCCATGAGGAGCCCTGCCCCCTCCAGGGCCTTCAGGGGGAGCCCTGTGAGCCCCCCAGCCCCCAGCCTGCAGTCTGAGAACGTCCTGTCCCCCCCCATTCACACAGATCCACACTCGCAGAGCCAATCAGGCTCCCCTCGCTCCAGCCAAGCGTGACCACCTGTCCGTCATGAGAACCAGCCAGGACTGCCAAGGGACGCGTCCGGCAGAGCTGTCAGGCTGCGTGAGTGTGTATGCACGTGTACCTTTATGTACACGAGCGTGTGCGCGTGTGTATTGCCTCTGTACACATTTGCCTGTGCATGCATTTGTGCCGTGTGCATTTGCATGTCTTGTACATGTGCCCGCCTGTGCGCACATGTGCATACATGTGCACTTGCATGCCATATACATGCGCCTGTCTGTGCACATTTGCATTTGCATGTCTTGCACATGTGCCTGCCTGTGCGCGCATGTGCACTTGCATGTCTTATACATGTGCTTTCCGTGTGTGTGCGTTTGCATGTCTTGTACATGTGCCCGCGTGTGCATTTGCATGTCTTGTACTTGTGTCTGCATGTGTGCATGTGCGTTTGCATGTCTTGTACATGTGTCTGCATGTGTGCGTGTGCTTTTGCATGTCTATGTACATGTGCCTGCATGTGTGTGCATGTCTTGCATGTTGGGGTGCAAGGCCTGGACCCCCCTCGGGCTCTTGGGAACCCTCTTTCTAGGCTGCAGCAAGACAAGGAGTCCTAAGGGCCGACTTGTCCCCTGCCCGTCCCCGCCTGAGCCAGGACCTGCTGACGAGACCTCCATCCTGCAGCCCAGCAGGGGCTCCGGGAAGAGAGACAATTAAGGCCTCGGCTCAGCTGAAGCCGCATCTTCATCACTTCTAACACCAGGGTGGCTGGGGACGCGGAGGCTGGGCCGGGCAGGTGGCCAGAGCTGCTGTCCCTGAGACGGGCACCGTGGCGCCTGGGACCTCAGCAGGGCGGGGGCGCCCCATTAAGGGGGGGGTGCAGCCTCCTTCAGCTGGTTTTCCTCACGGCCCCGATGTCTGTCCCCAATATGCGCAGCTCACCAGCCTGGGGACCCAGCACAGCCGCAGAGAGGAGGCAACCGGGGCATCCAACTGGCCGTCCCTCCCGGGTCCGGGCGGCTGGCTACGCCGCGACCCCTGCCATTTGCTGCAGCTCCGGGGGTGGGGGGCTGAAGCTCAGGGGGGCTGGCCTGCACCGGGACACACACCCAGGCCCCCTCTCAAGGGCTCTCTCCTCCCACCCACCTCACCTTTCTTTATTTTCTAAAGATTTATTCCATTGTTTTCTTGACAAAGAGCGAGACAGAGAAGGGGGAGGGTCCAGAGCCGTCTCCACAGTTGCACGTCAGGTGCTTTCCGTTTCACACAGGTGGGCGGGGGCCGCACAGGGCGACAACCAAACTGGGGGCCCCCCCTGCACGGGAAGCGCACCCCAGTTCAGCACATGGGTCCGCACGGGCCGGGGCCGGGATTCGATCCTCGGTCCCCTGGGGCTGCAAAGCGAGCGCTTAAGCCGCCGAGCCCTCCCGGCTTCCTTTATTTTTATTTTTTATAAAGATTCCGCCTCACCTTGAACATCTGCTTCACCTTCTGCCGGGGCAAGTTCACGTTCAGCTTGTGCAGCAGCTGCAGGACCTCGCTGATGCTCAGGCTGCCGTCCCCGTTCTTGTCTGCCTCGTCGAACGTCTGCTTCAGCCACTTTGGGGCTGAGTTAGGGGCCAAGTGGGTCCGACAGGGCCAGCAAGCCCCGCCCCAGCCCAAGAGCCCCGCCCACCGGGGTGGCCTGGCCAGGGGCAGGGGGCCCCCACCCGGCCTGGACACCGGGGTCCCTGGGGTCTGCCCCTGTTGTCCCCAAGGATATTGGTCCCTTGTTCGCTGGCGGCGGGCCAGGCTGTCCTCGTCGCTGATGCCGGCCATGAGGTAGCGAAGGCCGGTGACCCAGGTGCGCGCCTCGTCCCTGCTGGGGGACACCAGGTCCAGGGACTGGCGCTGGCTCCCGTGGTAGATGCTGAAGCAGCAGCTGGGGTCGAAGCTGCCGTCGGGGTAGCGCTGGAAGATCTCTGACTGCCGGCCCTCGCTCACCTCCTGGATGGAGTCGATGGAGACTGCGGGGCGGGGGCACCGGTCACGGCGGCCAGGGCGGGTGGCCCCCTCCCAGCCCCCTCCCAGCCGCGGCTGAGCCCCCCGAGACCCGCCTCCCCGGCTGCTCTGGGAGGGGCCCGGGTCCCAGCTCACTCTTGGCCTTCTCGTTCTTGCGTGACGGCCGCCAGCGTATGCAGGACCGGTGCTCGTCCAGGAAGTAGAGGCGCGCCAGGCCCTTGGAGCCGCCCCGGAACTTCACCATCTGCGTGCCCGCCTGCATGGCGCTCATGCACTGCTCCACTGGACGCGGTGCCCACAGGAGGGACAGACAGACGGGGCGCCGGTGAGCGCTGCAGCAGCCCCACCCTCACCACAGCCGGGCCCCCAACCCCCAGGTGCTCAAGGCGGGATTGAAGAGAACCCCATCCACCCACCAGCCCCCACCAGGGCCACCGACAGATCCCCAAGGCTGCAGCCATGCAGGGTCTGTGGGAGGGGAGCCCGCGCCTCCACCTGCCCACCCACCCCCTGCGCTAATCCAGACCCAGGGATTGAGGCCAAGGGGCCTCCCGGCTGGGGACCCAGCGGGGACCCCACAGGTGAGAGCCCTCAGGGCCCACTGAGCAGTGACCAGCAGGACAGACAGGTGGCCCCTTGGGGACCCGTTAGGCCTGGGGGGGTCCTCATGGGACCACCCTCTGGGGGCGCCCACTAGGCATCCGGCCAGGGTCCCAGGGGACGCCCCACCTCGCTCCCCCTCTGCTCACTGGGTGCTCCCGGTGGGCCCGGCGGGAGGACTGGGGCCTGGTCCTCCTGCCACCGGGGCCACCCCAAGCCCCTCGCCCAGGCCCCACAAGGGGCAGCGTGGGCCCCCATGTCTAAGGTGACCAGATGTTAACATTGGTGAAGCGGGACACCACTGACCGGGGGGGAGGGGGTTCTTGATTAAAAATTGGGTCTCTCTCCCGCCGTTCCCTAGCTTGTCGTGCATTCTTTCCAAACATCGGGACTTTTGTAAAACGCCGCGGGACGCATTGTTAAAAATCGGGACTGTCCCGCCCAAAGCGGGACATCTGGTCACCCTACCCAAGGCCACTGCCACCAAGGCCACTGTCCCCAAGGCCACTGTCCCCAAGGGGCCCTATGGTGACCAGATTTTAACATTGGTAAAGCGGGACACCATTGACCAGGGGGAGGGGGTTCTTGATTAAAAATTGGGTCTATCTCCCTCCGTTCCCTAGCTTGTCGTGCATTCTTTCCAAACATCGGGACTTTTTTTAAAACGCGGGACAAGTTGTTAAAAATCGGGACTGTCCCTCCCAAAGCGGGACGTCTGGTCACCCTACCCATGTCCCATCTGCTTGTGGCCGTTGGGCCTGGAGGTGCGTGGCCCACCTGGGGGCTGCTCCTCCCCATCCCCGGCCACGGCCGTGCAGAGGGGAGGAGCGGTTACCCGGGCCTCGGAGCCGGGACGGGGGAGCCGGAGGCCAGCAGCCTGGTGCCGCCACCAGGGCCCAGGCTCTGGGAGGGTGAGAGCCGTCCTGGGCCGACCCCGGAGCCAGGCCCCATCCGGCCGGAGCCGACACGGCGGACTCCAGGCCAGCAGAGCCCAGTTAACACGCAGCCTTCGCCAGAGAGGCTGGGCCGGCCGTTTCGGGAGCCCATGGGATCCGATTAGGGGCCATTAGGCTCTGGAACAGGAAGGGGGAGCCAGGCCTGGGCGTCCCCGGGAAGACGGGGCTGCCGGCCGGGTTCAATCTCATCTTCCAGCAAAACACACAAGATGCGCAGGCCCCCTCCGGCACAAGCACGCACTCACGCAGGCAGGCCGCTGCGGTGCTGCAGCCACGTGCACACTCGCCCCTCGTTGAGCAAACACGCTGGGGGGGGCACCCCCACCACCCTGCACCCCGCTGGCATTCCCGCCGGCCCTGCTCGGCCACCTGCAGCCTCTTCAGCAGGCAGGTCCCGTGCCCACCTTTCTCAGGGCGCCGAGCAGCAGGGGACACGTGGCTGCCCCGGGGCTCCGAGCTGTGGGCCCCGCACGGCACACAGGAGGCGGGCAGGTGGCTGACGGAGGGGAGGAGGCTGCCCCGCTCCAGCACTCGGGGCCCGGCCGGCCGGCCAGCGTCTCGCCGGAGGGAGGGACAGGCCCACACACAGATGGCCGAGATTCTTTAAACGTCTGAGAGGCAGCTCGTCCGTCTGGGCGCCTCCTCCCCAACTATTTTTATTTTATCAGAGCCGGCGAGCCGGCTCCTCGCACCCCTCCCGGAGGACCCCAGCGTGGCGCGGGGTCTGGGCCGGCCTGAGGGGGGCCTCACCTGGGGGGGGGCACCTGGAGAGGTCAGCAAGGCCCCAGATGAGCCTGGAGGAGGGGAGGTCGGGGGCCGGGAGTGGGGGCCGCAGGGAGGACCCTCAGCAGCCTCCACCAGCCCACGAATGTGCCCTTTTGCTCCTGCAGCAGCGGGCACGAGTGGACGAGACATTCCCTGAGGCTGGGGGTGCACAGTGCCTGGACACGCCCCCCCAGAGAAGCCCCTCCCCGTGCAGTGGGCCCCCACGCTGTCACCAAGCCTGCTAAGTGCCACGGGGTACACAGGGTCTTCAGCATAGCCGGGTCCCAACATCCGGCCTTCCTTTGCCTGCCTGGCAGATCCCGGGCCTTCTTGAACCTCTGTGAGAGTCCCTCCCGGGGCGGTGCCCCGGCGGTCCCCACCGCAGCTACCATGGTGGCAGTGACCACAGTCCACAGTCCTGCGGGTCAGGACCCCCATCCATGGCCGCCCTCAGCCTCCTGCCCAGCCAGGCTGTGTTCTGGGGGCTCCCTTCCCGGGACACGTGGGCGGGGCCCGGTGCTGGGGGCTTGCGGAAGGGCCGGGCCCCGTCTTGGGCACCGCTCCCCGGGGAACAGAGCCCAGCCTCTGTGGGGACAGGCCCCAGGGAGCCTGCAGGGAGCGGCTGGAGAGGGAGGGAGGCTCAGCCGCACGGGGGGCGGGGCCCTTTCCTGAAAAGTCACCAGATGGAGCCCAGCCGGCCTGCGGGGAGCAGAGGAAGCTCCCTCCGAGCGGGAAAGGGCTTCCGCTCCCAGGGACGGTCCTGCCGCTTTGGTGGAGCCGGCCCTGCCCCCACTGCACACCCTCTGGCCCGCGGGAGGCCGGGCAGAGCTGGCTCGGGGCCACAGAGAAGGAAACGGGAGAAGGCTGAGCCCGGGCCCCGCGGCCACCGCTCCTCCCACCACGGCAGCCTCCAGGGAGCCCCGGCTGCCCATGGAAAGGATGTTCCGGAAACATCCAGGCCTCCAAGTCTGGCCTCTGAAAGTTCCCACACCTCGGGCAGCGCCCCCACCCCACTCTCCCGCCTCCTGCCCCAAGGTGGGCCCCCTGGGTGTCCCCAGAAGACAGCTCAGCCCCCAAGAGGAGCCGTGTACCCAGACAGCGGGCAGCGCACGGCAGGGCCGGGGAGGAATTCCAAAGGAATGTGGGCCGGGCCGGCTCCCGATCCATGGGCCCGGAACAAGAGCACCCTGAGTCACTCGGAAGCGTGTCTGGGGGTCCCCAATCCGAGCAGGCTGAGGGGACCCCCAGGACAGCGTGGCCCGCCGTCCCTGAGCTGGGGACCCCATCGCCATTCCTGAGGTCAGGTCTGCTGATGGAGGCGCCACATCTGGGTCCCCACGCTCGGCACACAGAGCTTGAGGGGTCCCGGAGCCCCCGGGGGGCTCGGACGGCTGGACTGAGCTTTATCTCTCCCTCCGGCCAGCCGTCCAGTCCACAGGAAGCCGCCTCCGGAGGTCGTCCAGGGCACGAGGCCCCCGGTTGGTGGAGGCCCTGCGACTCCTCCCGCCAGCTTCCGGGGACCATAGAAGATCTGCGGTCCTGGGGGGTGTCCCCTGCCCCCCCAAAGGAGGCCTTGCCTCACAGGAAGTCGGCCCAGCTGGCGGGCGCCCACGTGCCCAGGTTGTGGAAACAAAGTCCCAGGAAGAAGCAGACGCTTCCGGTTACTCACTCCTCCAAGCCCGCCCCCGACAGCCCTCCTGAACCGCGACTGTGGAGCTGCCGGTCCCGCCTGGACCCAGGCCCGGTGTCCCCCTCCACACACCCCGGCCCTGGGACGGCGGCACTGCCGGGCAGCGGCTCGTCCACCGGCTTCTCATGAGGAAGGTGCCGGAGCAGCCACACCATGGTCGTCAGCTCATTAGCTGTGCAGATGGAGGGCCGGACCCAAAGCTCAGCCATCTGCTCGGTCCTCGGCTGCACATTTGAGACGCCTCTCTCCCCGGGAGGGGGGCGCTCACCGGCTCCTCCCAGCTGATAAGGGACGTCCTCCATGTCCCCCGCCTGCCTGCCCGCCGTGCCCTCGGCTCAGAGCCCGGGAGCCCCGAGGCTGAGCTGCACTTGCCACTGCCCCCCGACTCCCCTCCCCAAACCGGGGCCCGTCCCTCACGGGTCGGCCGTGTCTCGGGGCTCCCTGGACCCTGGGCCCTGGGAGACACATGGCAGCAGCCAGTCCCTGGGGTCTGACACCTGCTCAAGCTGGGCCCACCTGGGGCAACTGAGGTCAGAAAGACAGGGGCCACCCACCCACAGCAGCCCAGCCTCCAAGTGGGATTTGGTGGCCGGAGCCCACAGCCAGGCTGGGAGTGTGTGCACCCCCGGCCCATGTACCCCTGTCTCCACTCCTAAAGGGCGTCCCGGGGGGCAGGGGGACAGGGGACAGCCACACGGGCCTGGCCCAGCAGCCCTATGGAGGCGGCCCCGTCCTGTCCCCATATTTCATGAGAGGTTCTGCGAGGCCTGGGTCTTGAGGGCCCTGTGTTCATCAGAGGCAATGCCGGGACCGCTCTGCTCCCCACACACGCCCTCCAGGGCTCCCAGCCCCTGCCCTGTGCCCACACGGATCGCAGGGCAGAAGACACTGGGTTCAGGTCACAGCCGGGGCCCAGACACCCCACCAGGAGAGCTCCCGCTGGCCGGGCCCCCAGCCCTGGGTCTGCCGTGTGGCCGGCCCCTTCCCTCTCTGACTCCCCCCACCCCTGGCCCAGAGCACATGCTTCATGGGGGGACAGACAGGGGCCCTGCTGTGGGGGAGTTCTGTCCCATCGGGTCCCTGTGGGACCAGCCGTGACAGCATGCACCCAGCCCCTTCTCTTGCCCGAGTCCTGGGAGCCGGGCCTCAGCAAACACCCGCAGGCGCCTCAGGGACAAGCTGCACCCTGTCCATGGTGCTGACCGGACCTTCCACCCGCCCCTGCCCCCTCCAGGGTCCCACAGGCCAGGACACCCCAGATCTAACCACCCAACAGACCCAGGCTGGTGTCTGCTGGCTGGGCAGGCTGGGGGGCAGGGCACTGTGTCCGTTCTCCTTAGGGGCCCCTCATCCCGTCAGGACTGTCCCACAGGGAGGAACGGGGTCCTCCCAGAGACCCCCGGGGAGAGGGTCCAGCCGGCCCGCGGACCACGGGTGGGCAGCTCCAGTCACCGTGGGCTCCCTGCAGGAGTGGGCATAACCCCCTTCCTCCAGCCCCTCCGGCCCCCCTTACCTTGGTCCTGGCTGAGCCCACCAGGGTCCCCGGGCTCTTCCATGGCCCGCGGGCACCACGCCTGCCGCTAGCGGTGCTGTGGGAGGGCCCGGGCCACAGGCTGGCTTCCAGAGTCCCTGTGCCCATGCCCAGCCGGGTGGCCCATGCTGAGCAGCATCAGAGGCACTGCCGCCCGCGAGGCCGCTGGGACCGCCCCTCCCGAGGGAGCCCCGCCCGCCTTAACCCTTCGCAGCCCGCGGGGCAGGGGCCCGGAGGGGCAGGGGAAGGGGTGCCCTGCCCACTGTTCCCGTGGCAACAACCCCGCCTCCAGGCAGCCGGCAGCCCCCTGGTGGGTACGGCCTCCCCTCAGGCCCCACGGGCTGGACTCCGGGGGGTGTGCACAGGGCGTCCAGGGACCCAGCTCCTTCAAGTTCAAGTCCCTCCCTGCGTGTCCCTTAATGACATGGGTCTGGGGGTGGGGTGGGGGCTGTTGGGGTGCAGGACAAGAGCCCCCGTCCCAGCTCGCTGCCTGGCCATGCAGGGGGTGTGCGCTGAGCGGCCCCCACCAATCCGTGCCTTCCGGGGGGGCGGGGGCCGTGTTCGGGTTTGAGCTGCTGCCCCCACCCCTGAGGCCCCTGAGGGAAACGCTTCCCAGATCCAGGGACCTGCGCCCCAGGGCGCTGCCGTGAGCACCCCGCTTCTGCCCACACGGCGGCCTCGCTCCCCAGAGGTGTGAGCGCCTCCTGCCAGGCGAGGCCCCAGGTGTGGAGGGGGAGGGGAGCCATGCCCACCGTGGTGCCCGCTGAGTCCTGCCCTGGGAAGCCCAGGACCCACAGCCCAGCCCCTTAAAGGGGCAGCCACCCTCATGGAGCCCTGGCCCCTCCATCCGCCTGGGCTCTGGGGACCTGTCCTTTGTGAGCTGACACTGTGACTCTTATGTCCACAATGGCCGCATATTCGCTCAGCACAGCCTGGTCCCTGGCCTGGCAGGGGGGCAGAAACCGCACTGAGCCTCACAGCTGAGCGGGAGGCTGAGGTGGGGTCTTCCACTGCATGCACACGTGCAGGAGGCAGGCCAGACCCTCGCACTGGGCTCTGTCCCCTCTGGGGAAGGGCCAGCAGCCCCCAGAGTCTCAGAAGAGGGGAAACTGAGGCAGGGAGCGAGGAGGAAGGGAGAGGATATGGGAGGTGGACCGGAAGACAGACCGGGGGAGGGGCGGTGATGGGTGTGGGGTGTGGGCCCCACAGGCCCAGGGGCGGGGTGTCCAGGGATGGGCAGACGGAGAAGCCCTGAGACTCAAGTTCAGGTTCTGATGAATAATCCATGGGTGTCGTCAGCCCCACCCACCGTGCAGCCCAGCAGATGATTTCTGTTACCACAGGCCGGCGATTAAAGGCGGTGATTAAAAGCCTCCTGCCGCACATGTTCATTTGCTTAGGATTCTCATCTCCCCAGTCTCCTTTCTGGGCATTTAAGCAAAATTCTGTCTTTGAGAGCATTTGGCCGGCCGGCCGTGGGCGGAGACGCAGGTCTCTGCCCGCCCAGGAGTTCAATTCCGTTCTAGTTAGAAGAAGGGACGGCAATAAACAGACGTCAGGTGACAGGGAGCCGGCGAGCCCCTGGGCGCAGGGGGCTCATGCCCTGGAACCCCAACTCTGCCCTCCCAGGCCTGGCTCCTCCTGCCAGCACACAGGACACCTCTGTACCCAGTGCCCTGTGCCTGCTTCCTGTCCCCTGGGCAGGGGGCCTGGGGTCACAAGGGAGGATGTCCCACCCCTGGGGACAGAGCCCAGGCCCGGACACCCAGGGCAGGGGGAGGGTGCTCAAGGGGGGTGGGAGCCCGGAGCTGTCCTGCCTCCACCTCGCTGCCGGGACTGCGTCCTGGTCCCCAGGCCTGAGGCCCAGTGTGGGTAGCACCAGCCCGAGGTGACGGCAGACCCCGAGCTCTGGCCCCGCTGCCGATCCGTTCCTGGGCGCTCCCAGGAGGGGTTCAGAGGACCCTGCGCCCCAGGACGCAGGACCGGCCTGGACCTCGGGCCCAGAGCCCTGGGTTTGCTGGCCAGGCCTGTACGGGGACAAAGCTCGCCCCTCTCCTGCCTCAGTCTCCTCACCTGGTCAATGGGGGGCCTTCACGTGCGTCCCAGGGCCCAGCTCTGTGTAGCTGGCAGCCCCTCGCTACCTGCCCCCAACAGCCACGAGCACATCAGAGCCCCAACCCTCCGCCTTGCTGTGCTGAGCATCCCCACCCAGAGCTGATCCTGAGGGGCCAGCCCCGCGTCTTCATGCTGGGATGCCAGGCGCCACCCCGAGCCCCCCGGCCCTACAGCACCTCTGGCTAGTCCTGCCAGGTGGTCGACAGCCTGCAGTGGGGTCTGCGAGGGCCGGGGCCACCCGGGGTCTCCACGGGCAGAACGCAGGGGCCGCCCGGGGTCTGGGCGTACAGAACGCAGGGGCCACCCGGGGTCTCCACGGGCAGAACGAGGGCCCCTGGCCGCCCGCCCGGCCAGAAGCCTGCCGTCCCCGTGCATCTGCAGCGCTTACTGGGAAGGATGTGACACTGGGCTCCCCTGGGAGCCCTGCACAAAGGCTCCGGCCGCTGGTGCCCACAGCCACCCGGGGGCAGGTGCTGGAGACAGGCAGGGCCAGGGCCGGGGCCCTGTGGGGACCCCTGTGCACGCACCTGGTGAGTGTGCCCAGGGGCCAGTGGGAACGCCACCGTGCCCAACCTTCATCAGGACGCACGCCATGCTCGAAATGACAAGAGACCCCCAAAGAGAGCCAGCGACAGAAGACCCCTGCTGGAGACCAGAAACGGGGCCCCCCAGTACCAGGGGGGGACCTGGGGACACAGCCGGGGGGGGAGCCTGGCAGGTCACAAATCCTGGTCCTCCAGAATGCCAGCCTTAGAGGGGCCCCCGGAGGCCACTGCGTCCAGCCTCCTTGCCTTTCAGACAGGGAAACTGAGGCAAGGGGTCTTGCCCAGGGTGCACAGTCAGGCAGAGCCAAGACCCAGACCCGGACCTGGACCCCAGGCCGCAAACCCGGCAGCTCCCACCCAGCTGGGCTACACCGAGGTCCCACCAGCCCGGCCGCCCCCTCAGCCAGAGCACGCTGTCCCCTCAGCTAGAGCACGCTGTCCCCTCAGCTAGAGCACGCTGTCCCTAGCACCTGCTCTAAGTGTCGCACGTGTGTTTAAAGATGGAAAGGCAGCCCCTCAGGTGAGAACACGGTGCTGGCAGCCCAGCCACAGGGGAAGACACGTCTCGCAGGAAATCAAGCCACACGCACCCCACACTCACTAACACCCCAGGACGGCCGGGCAACCTCCTGCCTCTGGAAGCAGCTGGCGAGGGAGACGCAGGCAGCACTGGGCGCCGTGCCCCCAGGCCCAGGTCCCCCGTGCGGTTGCCCCCGTGGTGAGCTGAGCCCGGGGCTCTGTCCCAGGGCTGAGGTCAAGGAGGAGCACGTGGCCTGGCCAGGGAGGGGGAGGCGCCCAGGGGGGCCGGCCCCAGAGGCCCCACCACAGACAGGGCGGCGGCATCTCCGAGAACGTGGGACCTAAGAGGCCCCAGAAACCGCAATGAAGCACAGAGGCCGAGAGCCTGAGGGATGAGGAGCTCCCGGAAGGTTCTGCCTCACGGCTGCACCACATGTCTAGGCGGCCAGATGCCCCAGGACCAGGTCCTCACAGAGACCGACCCCGCTCACCCCTGCCAGGGGCACCATGGCACTGATCCCCTCGCGGGTCCCCACGCGACAGCCTGAGGCCCCTGCTGTGGCCCCAAGGGCCTGGCTGAGCTCACTGGGGGGGGGGCCCTGCCTGGGGGCCGCAGCCTGGAGCTGGCCAAGCAGGCCCTGCCCTCTGTGCCCGGCCCTCCCGCCCTGCGCCAGCCCGACCTAGTTTCTGTGCAGCCAGAGCCCGCCTGGCACCCACATGGGCGGCCGATTCCAAGGCCAACGCCGGGCCCCCGGGCCCACCGGGACACCCTCCCCCCAGAGCCCGGGGCCCGCGTGCCCCCCACCTGGCCCCGGGAGGGACGCCACTGGGCCGCTTGCACCAACGACAAATACAGGGATCCTTGAAATGAGAAGCAGGTGCCATCAGCCCTGCCTGTGGCTCCCAGCCGAGGCCATGGAGCCGGGCGGTCCAGAGCCCGAGGGGCCTTCAGGCCACGCACAGTCCCACCGCAGGGCCACGTGCGGCCACCTGTATGTGGCCCCGGCCATCATTCTAGCCCTTCTCCCTCCAGCCTTCTGGGCGACCCCTGGCTCGCAGCCAGCGCTTGCTAAGCACCTGCTGTGTCAGGCGTGCACATGGGCAGGGGCAGGGGTCATGTACAAGTCAGAGCAGCCCAGGCCTCGGGGGGCTGCCGGGCTGCAGGCATCAGAGGGGCAGCTGTGGTCGCAGCCCCTGGGGCAGCCCTGGGTGGAGGCAAGCAGAGGAGGGGGCCTTGGGCCATCACAGCTTTTGCAAAGCCCAGGCCCCTACACTGGGGAGCAGAGCCTCTGGGGGCTCTTCTGGGCACAAAGCAGGAGGTGAGGGGCTAAGGGTGCCAAGGGGCCTGGGCAGGGGTCGGCGGGGCACACGCTGGAAGCCAGAAAGAACCAGAGGACAGCAAGTGTGGGGGCCGCCTGCCAGAGCCCCCCCCCAGCCCCCAGCGCCCACCCCCTCACTGTGCCAACGAAGACAGACAGCCTGGCGTGCACGACCACGCGACCTTGTGTAAAAATTATTCCCAGATTTATTCCAACGTCACACTCATGGTAAGACGGAAACCACTTGGGAGGCCGGGACAGCTCAGCCGGTTGAGCGCTTGCCTGGCAACTGTAAGGTCCGTGGATCAAATCCTGGCCCCGGCTCATGCAAACCCACCTGCTGAACTGCGGCGCAACTGTAGCCGCCAGATGGGGGCGAAGGTTCTCGCCTCCCACGTGGGAGGACCCCGGTTCAGTTCCCGCCCCAGGCGGCCCCACATCCACCTGTGTGGAATGAAACCATGTCACAGCTAATGATGGACAACTATGGAGACTGCTCTGGGCCCTCCCCCTTCTCTCTCTCACTTTCTCTCAAAACAATAAAATAAATCTTAAAAAGGAAAACAGAAACCATTTAAAAACTCTGGGCGGGGAGGGTAGCACGTGAGTCTCCAACAACAAAACTGAGTGGATGGGTCAGACGGGGCTTACGTGTTAGCCCCAGTGGGGCATCTGGGGTATGGAGGGAGCTGCTCTAACTGGCTGGCACCTGCAAGAGGCCGAAACTCTCCCCTCCCCGAGACAGGGACGAGGTCCAACAAGAGCCTAGACCACCCCCTGGGGGCTGTGTAATCCTGCCCAGTAGTTCTTGGGCAGGATGACCTCCGCCGGCCGGCCGGCTCGGGCCTGACCACCCTGCAAGCCAGGCCAGGGGCAGCCCTGGGGAGAGACAGCCCCACACCGCACGGCGTGCCCCCCACTTCTGCCCTTCCGCACAGACGCAGGAGACGCCAAGCCCAAAATAACCCCACAGTGCGCCTCGTGCCGTGCCTGCCGGAGGATGTACCGTTAGCAGGCACAGCTGCAAAGCCGCTTTAAAAATACACTAAACACACAAACACAGCTCCGCCCACGAGGAGGCCTGCCTCCTCCCTCAGCTGCTCCACAGGTACAGGGTGAAGGTGGGGACACGGCAGGGAGGGGCGACGGGGCCCCCCCAAAGTGCACTCTCACACTGCACTCCACCCCCCTCTGCAGCGGAAGCCCCCGCCCCCACCCCGCAGAAGCGGGGTCTTCTGCGCCCCTGGGCGGCTGGGCCTGAGCCAGCTCTCCTGTGCAGGGAGGTGGGGCTGCCCAGGCCCCACCAGCCCTCACCTGGGTCCCTCAGCCCCTGCCTGCTCTCCTGTGCTCCCTGCTGGACAGAGAGGCCATCCCAGGGGCTGCCAG
This sequence comes from Craseonycteris thonglongyai, assembly GCA_004027555.1. Lineage (NCBI taxonomy): Eukaryota > Metazoa > Chordata > Mammalia > Chiroptera > Craseonycteridae > Craseonycteris > Craseonycteris thonglongyai. The sequence continues at coordinate 47,080 of PVKE010007484.1, forward strand.
GGGTCCTTGTGCACAAGGGTACAAGGACCCAGGGACAGAGCAGAGGGTTGTGGTGCTTGGGAACCTTCCTGATAAGGTGTTTGCCCAGGGTGGGCTGCCCAGGACAAGGGCCACGGTGTGCTGTGTGCATGTGTGTGAGTGAGTGTGTAAGCATGAGTGTGCATGCACGTATGAGCATGGGTGTGTGCGAGTGTGTATGAGTGAGCATGGGTGTGTACTAGTGTGCATGTGCGATAATGCAAGTGTGCATAGGTGTGTGTGAGTGAACATGGGTGTGTACTAGTGTGCATGTGTGAGCATGTGTGTGCAAGTGTGCACTGTGGGCATGTTGTGTGAGTGAGCATGGGTGTGTACTAGTGTGCATAGCTGAACATGTGTGCGCGCGCAAGCATGGGTGTGTACTAGTGTGCATGTGTGAGCATGTGTGTGTGCAAGTGTGCATTGTGAGCATGGTGTGTGTGAGCACGGGTGTGTACAAGTGTGCGTGTGTGTGCAAGTATGAGCATGGGTGTGTACTAGTGTGCATGTGCGAGCATGCATGTGTGTGCAAGTGTGTGTGTGAGTGAGCGTGGGTATGTACACATGTGCATGGGTGTGTATACAGATGTGCATGTGTGAGCATGGGTGTGTGCACATGTGCATGGGTGAGCACAAGTGTGTATGAGTGAGCATGAGTGTGTATGAGTGAGCATGAGTGTGTACTAATGTGCATGTGTGAGCATGTGTGTGTGTGCAAGTGCACGTGTGGCGTGAGTACCCGGCCCAGTGGGGGAAGGAGGTGATGAAGTGGGTGCTGATCCCACGGACACAGGTGACGGAACGCGTCAGGGACCTTCCCTCCCAGGTCCTGGGCTGTGAGAGGGTGGGCTGCGGGCTACCGTGTCCCATCAGCCCAGCTCCCTGGAGTCCCCACGCGCCCCGCCCGCCCGGGGCTCATCTCTGCGGGAGCTGAACACAGGTGTGAGGAGCCTGCTCAGATCTGTGGGGGTGGAGACCCCAGAATCAACGCAGAAGGATTCTGGGAGCACAGCAGGATGGAAGGGAAGCAGGGAGGGCAGGACGGGGCCACTGTGCCTGACACGCACGCACACACGCACGCACGCACACGCACACATACACAAGCCCCCAGCCAGGCTCAGCCCCTGGAGCGGGCCCCGGGCGCCCCTGCACCGCCGGGTTGGGCAGCCGGCTCCCTGGGCTGGTGGTCGCACAGCCTGCTCTGTCCCTTTGTGCTGGGCAGCAGGAGGGACAAAAGCTCGGCTCCCGGCTGGCTGGCTGCCGCTGGAGACGTCTCCCAGGGACACTTGCTCCCCGTGCGTGGACGCGGGACTGTTACACAACAGCCCTAAGAATAATCTGAGGGCGGGCAGTGCAGGGGAGCCGGTGCGCTGCCTCCTGCGACCCCTTGAGCTGCGGTGGGGGCGGGGCGCACGGCACGTGGGTCCGGCTTCTGCCTGAGCCTGAGGCCCAACGGTCACCGGTCCCCGGGGCGCCCACCCCAGGGCCTGGCCTGGCAGCTGGGAGTGGCAGGTGGAACCACCGTGGCCCGGGGTGTCTGTCGCAAGTCCTGGCTGGGCTCGCACTGGCCCGGGCGCAGGCAGCCACCGAACACTGGCTTTTCAGTGGGGGTGATGCCTGAACCCCCACTAGTTGCTCTTTCCCAGCAGCCACGTCACAGGCACCCCAGCACCCAGGGCGGGGGGCCACAGTGCAGGGGTGCGGGACAGGGAAGGGGAGGTTGGCCCGGCAGTAACAGCAGCGCCCACTGGCAGACCGCCCCTGGCTCTGCCCGCCAGGGGAGCAGGTGGCAGACAGGCTGGGTCTCCCGGCCAGAACCCCTCCCTCCCAGGCAGCGGATGAGGGGGGAGGGGGCGTGACAGTTACCAGCTAATGAAGTAGCCTGTTAGGTGCGGAGTAACAGAACATACACAGATTGGCCCATCGCCCTTTATCTATCGCAGACATTAAAAATTAAAATCCAATTACAACTCGTACCATCCAACCTGGCCGCTCACGATGGCATCATGTGTGGGGTGGGGGCTATGTAACCTGAATCCTCAGCCGCGGGGTGGGAGGGTCTCCCCAAGGTCCCCTGGAGGGTCTGCAGGGGCATCTCCCCTGCCCACAGACCGGGACGGACACCCGCTCAGGGGGCCCTGCCCCCTCACTCACAGCAGGGGCCCCTGCCGTCCTGCCCGATGCCCGTCCGCGCCCGCCCGGTGCCCCGGACGCCCTGTAGCAGCGGCCGCACCAGCGCTGCCGGTTACACACAGGAGCCCGGGAGACCCCACTCTGGTCTTGTGCTCACTGCACATCCTGGGTGGGCCGGGGTCCAAGAGGTCAACGCCCCAGGAAGCCCCTTGGGGCAGGGCGCAGGCCAGCACAGGCCCCCAAGCCACGGAGCCTCGAGGAAGGGGGCTTTGGGGACCCCCACACACCCCACCTACCCTTTCTGGGACCCCCCAGCCCCTCCCTATCCCAAGGGGTGCGGCGATGGGGTAAGTACAGGAGGCATATGATGGGATGGAGGGCTTCCGGGGGTCTTCTCACCCCAAGCCAGCGGCAAGGCCCAGAGTCCTAAGGGAGACATGCAGGCTGGCTCCTGTCCCCACCAGCCAGGAGAGGGGACAGTGACCTCTGACCTCTGACCCCCCCCAGATCCCCTGGTGCCTGAACTCCCCCCTGCGGCTGCAGCTCTCCTGTGGGCTCAAGGACACCGGCAGGACACACACGGGCTTCCGGTGACAAGCCAGGGCCCGGGCACGAGGGGAGCTGATGGTCACCTCTGCGAAATCGGGGCTTAGAGGTCAGAGAAAACACACACCAGGACCGTTTCCGTGGGTGAGGGGTGCAGAGGCCAGGCCCGTGGGCAGCGGTGGTGGCTCAGGGCCTCAGGGCCACCGAGCAGGGTGGGGGGAAGAGGGACTCCTGTTTGCTGGGTGCCGTCCCTCCGCCAGCTCCACAGGTGTTCCTGTCCCCTAAAGAATGCCCCAGGCCCCGGGAACTGGTCACCCCAGCAGCACCACCAGCACCCTCCGGGCAGCCTGGGCGCCCCTTCCTGCCAGTGCCCTGAGCGCTGGCCCAGCGCCAGGAACAGCCCCTGCTGCCCGGGCACGTGCGCCCCGGCCTCGCCTGCTGCACATCCACCGGGCACCTCCCCGCGGACCCCACCGGCGGCGCACCCTCCCCATCCGGCCAGGGGGCTGGGGTCCCATCCTGGGCTCCGCAGGGCTCGGCGTCAGCACAGGGTCACGGCCCCATCCAGAGGTCCCCCCGTGAACGGTGGCCCCTAGATCCCTCCAGCGCCTCCAAAGCGCCCAGGACCCCTCACCTGCCCCGGGACCCCCAGCCGCTACCCCTGCGGCCCCTTCGGGTCTGGACCTCGCAGGCACCCCGGTTCCCGGGGCGACCCAGGCAGCGGTGCCCCTGGGAAGCGCGCTGCCCCGACCCCTGCCCAGGGCAGCGGTGCCCCCGGGAAG
>PVKE010007485.1:0-50559 GCA_004027555.1 Craseonycteris thonglongyai
GGGGGCGGGGGGGGGGAGGGGGGGGGGGGGGGGGGGGGGGGGGGGGGGGGGGGGGGGGGGGGGGGGGGGGGGGGGGGTGCGAGAGGAGGTGGCGGGAGGTTGGCCAGCAGCTGGTCCAGGACGGCAGGGAGGGGCAGGGTCCGGCGTCGGCCCCCCGCGTACCCCCTCCTTCGTCCTGTTCTGCCGCTCCTCAGGCCGCACCGCCTCTGGAGCCCCGACCCCGGCCCGCGGATGGCGGACTCCGGGCCCGGCCGGCAGCGGGGGAGGGGGCTGCTCGGTCTCAGCCGCCGAGAGGGGAGGGGCGACAGTTTTTGTCGGCGGAGCTGAAGGGGTTTAAAGGGCGGCTCTTAAAGGGGCCGCGGAAGGGGCCCGGGCCGGAGGAGGGGCCCCATCCCCTCCCCACCCGCCCGCCGGGGCTGTCACCCGGGGTCCCTGGGCGGCGGGGAGAATGCAGAGGACGCAAACAGTTGTCGGGGCGGCTCAGGGGACGGAGCCCCTGCTAGCGGGGTTGGGTCCGGGCTGGCAGTCAGGGAGCCTGGGGTGCGTGTGTGTGTACGTGCGTGTGTGCCGAACGCTGCCTAGCGTAGCTGGGGGAGGGGACGGGCCTGGGGAGAAAGGGGTTCAAGGTGGGGCCAGCCTTACAAACACGCGCACACACTCCTTACTCAGACCCGGCCACACGCGTCTCTTCGGCACTTAAATGGGGGCGGGCGGCGTGGGCCGGGCCTGCGCCCGCTTCACCCTGGGCTCTGCTGCCGGGCTTTGAGATCGCGGACCCCACGGCCTCAACTCACACCTCAAGAGCCCCCTTCCCTACGCGCGGGCTCCGGCGCGCGCGCACACACCTCGGACATGCCCATCGTGCCTCACGTGACACACGGGCCCGAACGTGCCCACCCCTCACACGCTCACGCACGCGTGCACACACGCGCACACACAGACCCACACGGCCACTTCCTAACTCCATCCCGACCCCCACCCGAAGTCCCGCGAAGGCACTCATTGACTGACACACCTACACTCATTCACAGGCACACACACTCCCCCACGCATGCCAACCACAGACACATTCATAAACAGGGCCAGAAGAAGTACACATGCACCCACTCCCTAGTCTACTCTTTCGGGAGCCCTGAGTCATGCCTGCCCCCTCACAGAGCTCCCCATTTCCTTGTGTGCAAGCCCAGGGGCTGGCTTGGGAATTCTCTGGCAGCCTCTTCACCGGGGCCTTGGTAATCTAGAGCCCGCTCCTCCTCTTTGTACCCTCTGACACTCAGCGAGGACTTCCTGTGAGTCCCAGGTCAGAGGTGAGGAGGGCCTGGAGGGTTGCCACAGGCCGGGTGTGAGTGGGGGAGGCATTTCCTTTTCCTGAACTCTGGTATCCTGCAGGAGGAAGCTGGGAAGTTGGGCGGGGACACAGTTGAGGACATGCTGACAGCGGCAGGGCTGACCCTCCCAGAAACCCTGCACTTTCCTTAGGGAGGAGCCAGGGGTGCCAGAGGCTTGGGGTGAGGAGCTTGGCAGAGAGGTATTTGGGGAGGTGAGACCTGGGATGAAGGGGCTAAGGAGTGAGGTCGGCCCCTCTCCGGGCGCCATGCCGGTAAGGCAGCTCCCTACTGCCCACTGGTCTCCCTGGGTTCCCAAAGGAGCCCTTCCCTGCCTTTCCCCATTACTGGTTTGGTTTACTTGTCCCCACTTGTCACTCCTGGGTCTTCACTTGGTCCAGTCCCCTCAAAGACCTTAGAGAAGAGGAGATGAGGCTTAGGAGGGTGCCGTGGGAGATGGGGCAGGGCCAAGCTGCATCTCACTGGTCACAGGGCTCCTCTGGCCAGGATGAGGAGCATGAGGGACAAGCTTCAGGCCTCCCTCTCCACCATTGCTCCTGCTCTCCCAGGACGCCTAGGGCGGGCTGCAGCCTGAGCCCTTGCCATGGAGTCCATGTTTGAGGATGACATCAGCATCCTGACCCAGGAGGCCTTGGGGCCCAGTGAGGTGTGGCTGGATGCCCCTGGAGACCCCTCACTGGGGGGAGACATGTGCTCCGCTTCCCACTTTGCCCTCATCACAGCCTATGGAGACATAAAGGAGCGGCTAGGGGGCCTGGAGAGGGAGAACGCCACCCTCCGCCGCCGCCTCAAAGTCTACGAGATCAAGGTCAGAACCTGGAGATGATGGCTGTCTGGTTTATGGGGGGGGGGGGGTTTGCTGGGTGGCAGGAACTGGGGATCCAGCAGGGGTTACAGGGAGCCAAAAGAGGGGTCAGGGTATAGACTCTTGGAACTTGAGGGTCTCCTATGAGGGATGTGGCCACTGTGGGTCTGGTTAGCGGGTGATGCCTACAGGCCCATGGGAATTGGGGTGTACAGACCCCACTGGAGTGGGTAGGGAGAGTCAAGGACTCTGAGGTGGTTGTGGGGTGGGGGCACAATGAGGCTGGAGCCTGGGGCAGGGAGCTGAGTAGCAGCTCTCCTGAGGGCCTGCCCTTGCCCGCAGTACCCACTGATCAGTGACTTTGGAGAGGAGCATGGCTTCTCTCTGTATGAAATCAAGGATGGCTCCCTGTTGGAGGTGGAGAAGGTCAGCCTGCAGCAACGGTTCAACCAATTCCAGCATGAGGTAAGCCCCTTGCAGGCCTCCCAGCCTTCCCTGAGCACCTTGCTCCAATCAATTCTGATACCTGCCCACCCCTCAGCCTCTTGTCTTCTGTCCCCTTGATCAGAGATGGCTGTGGTCCTCCCTAGAGCCCTCTGCAGCTCCTCCTGCCCCTCCACTAGGGCTGGGAGTGGGGGTGGGAGGCACAGAGCTGCTCAACCCCCACACCAAGGATGGGGCTGACTGGTGTGCGTACCCCCCCTCCGGGCCCCATCCAGTTGCAGAAGAATAAGGAACAGGAAGAACAGCTCAGGGAAATGATTCAAGCTTATGAGAAACTCTGCGTGGAAAAGAGCGACCTGGAGACCGAGCTGGGGGAGACGGTGAGGCCCGGGGAGCCAGGGTGCTGGAGGGCACAATCCTGGCTGTGTGATTGTGTGCCAACCGGTGTGTGTGTGTGTGCTTGTGCGTGTGCTGTGCACCCCCTGTGTTTGTATGTATTTGTGAATGGGGTGTGCGTGTTGTATAGGTTGTGACTGTGTACATCCTGGCCGTGTAACGACATGCAGTGACAGGAGGTGGTTCTGTGAGTGACCCTGTGGGACACTGTCTCTGTGCATGTTTGGGTCTCCTGCTGAGTTGGTTCTATGCTTATGGCACTGCACCAGGGAGGCTGTGTAGGTGAGGGCAGAGGTGACCATGGTGTCATTGGCTTCTAGGATGGGTCTTGGCATGTGTGTGATTGTGGGTTGGGGTATGGCTCTACATGTGAGCAGGTGGGCAGGCATCCAAATCAGGAGACATACTCTCTGCCGGTTCTTAGCTTTGACCTGGGTCACTTAGCCTCCGTCCCGCCTCTGAAAAGTGGGGAAACTAATAACAGCCTTGCTGAGCTGTTACGGACATTTGTGTAAAAATGCTTTGCTTTAATAATCACGAACATTTACATGGCATTTGCTAGGTGCCAGGCACCATTCTTATCTCTTTAGATAAAGTTACTCATTTTCATCGTCATAACAAACCTAAGCGATAACTGTGGTTATCCCCAAGTTATAGATGAGCTAGATAAAGCTAAAGTTGCTGTCTGTATGCAAAGGGAAGTTACTGTGCTCCTGAGGGGGCGGCGGTGTCTGGACAGGGGGCTGTGTTCTTGTAAGTGTCCCTATGTGTGAGTGACACGGAAGAGGCGTTAACTCGGACCTGGAAGAGGGCAGTAGTGGGAAACACCAGCACTGCGCTTGCTGGGGGAGTAGAACTCACACTCCTGGCCACTTGGAGGGTGGAGTTGGGATGGGTGACCTGGAGTCTCTGCTCAGTTTGGGGGTGATGGCTATCCAGACATAGCGAAGTCCTGGATTTGGGGGATCACAGGAGCACCCTGGTTCTGTGCAGACCCTCGCGCCTTTGTCTCTCCCTGCAGCGGGCCTTGGTGGAGACCCACCTGCGGCAGATTTGTGGTTTGGAGCAGCAGCTGCGGCAGCAAGGCCTCCGGGATGCAGCCTTCTCCAGTCTCAGCCCCCCACCTGCTCCTGTCCCACCCTGTGCTGACCTGGACCTGCACTACTTGGCTCTGAGAGGGGGGTCTAGCTTGAGTCATGGTGAGATCTCAGGGACCCCCCAAGCCCAACCTTCATTTCAGCTCCACGGGACACCTCCCGCATCCCAGATAGCTGACATCCTACTTGAGTGCCTTAAACTTCTCCCATAATCACCCACCGCTTTTTATCACCTGTTCCCTCACCTGGTCCAATAGTACCCCAGTTTCTGCCTCTGACATCTGTGTCCCACGTCCATGGCTACCCCCATGCAATTCCTGTATGTGCCAGAAGAGGGCGCCCCCTCCCAGAGTCCCGGCTGCCTGTCTTAGGTTGTGATAGGAGAGGCCCCTGAGGAGGCTTGGAGGCTTGAGTGCGGCTCGGGAAGCCCTGCAAGAGGACATCTTATTTTTTCTGAGACCTCTGGGATGCTTAAGAACGCAGCTCAGCCCCTCCTTCCTCATTGCCCTCATCCTGGGGTGTCTGTCTGCTAGCTAGCTCTCCTGGACCCCTCAGGCTGCCATCCTCCCCTTTTCACCTTGTGCTGACCTGGGAGTGAGCGCCTGACATTGTGCTGTCCCCTGCCAGCAGGCTGGCCAGGCCCTGCGCCCAGCGTGAGTGAGCTGGAGCGCAGGCGCCTAGAAGAGGCTCTGGAGGCTGCCCAGGGAGAGGCCCGGGGGGCTCAGCTTCGAGAGGAGCAGCTGCAGGCCGAGTGTGAACGGCTACAAGGGGAGCTGAAGCAGCTGCAGGAGACCCGGGCCCAGGTAAATGGCAGTGGGGTGCCGACCCCAGGCCCCTGTCCTGGCACCTCCACGGGTCCGTGGAGCTCGGGGCTGCCCTAGGGCTTCAGGCCTTCCTCCCTGGGTGTAGGACAGACCTGGGAATGGCAGGAGAAGGGAAGTCCCTGCTCAGCGAGGCTGGTGTCTGACCTCTCAATCTTCCCCTTTAGGATCTGACCTCCAACCAGTCGGAGCGGGACATGGAGTGGGTGAAAAGAGTTGGGGATGATCAGTAAGTCATATCTGTAATCCTCTCCTTCTTAACCTCTCTACTTCGGGTGGCATTTCTCAGGTCCCCCCTTTGGTTGACTTCTCATGTTTGGTGCTTGCTGTTGGAGGGACCTCTCTTCTAAGCCATCAGGGCCGTGGGGTTTGGGGGGCTTGTGTGACTCTGCATCCTTCAGAGGAAGGAGACAAGGTTCTGGGGGCGCTCAGGTTCTGAGCAGTGCCCTTGGCTTTCCTCTGGCCCCTAAGCCCGTGTCTTCTCAAGGTGTCAGGGGCTGAGAGAGGCTTCCCCAGTGGCTTTGCTGGCAGGTTCTGTGGCCTCTCTGGGGCTGCATTTTCTGTCCCAGTCACAAGGCCCAGCCTGCTGGGCTAACCCTGCCCTTCCTGACTTGGGGGAAGGAGGTGGTCTCTTGCAGGATTTGTGGTGCCTTGTCTCCTATCGCAGGAGAAAGCAGAGACGCAGGGTAGGAGGAGCTTCCTTCGGGGAAATTAGAATACTCTGCTGGGGTGTCCCTTAGGTTCCTGCCTGGAAAGAGGAACAGCAGGCAGTAGAGAGGGAGCTATGTCAGTGGGGAACCATATGGTGGGGGCTCTGGGGCAGCACTGGGCAGTAAGGAAGAGGGCAAGTGGCAGCCTGGCGACAGTGAGCCTGATGCCTTGCACATCCGCACCCAGCTCCTCTCCCACTTTCTGAGAAGTAGAGCGCAAACCTCCTTCCGCTTAAGCCCTCTCCCCGGAGATGAGCTGTGTGGCACAGACTCCCTACTTTCGTTGCAGGGGACAACCAAGGCCCAGAGAGGGGCAGGAACTTGCCTTGGTTCACACAGCATACCCAGCTATCAGACCCCAGGGTTTCTCCCCAGAGCAGCCCTCCTCACCTTCTTCCCAGCTTCTGGCCAGTTGGAGATAACCCTCACCTCCCTCTGTACCCTGGGGTGAGGGCCTGGGCGGAGCTGTGATCGCTGGGGGGTGAGAACCCAGTTTGTGGAACTGGTGGGTGGGACCCTTAGCTTGGCTGCTGTGGAGCAGGTCCACCCTAGCTTGTGGCTGAGGCTCAGAGCCCATCCTCACCCATGTGCCCAGGCCCGGAACATTCTTTCTCTCTTTCATCTCAGCGTGCCCCAGAAGTCACACCATAGGGCCCTTTGTGGGTCGCTGCGTCTAACTCCTCGTAGCAGACCAGCAGCGAAGACTCCCCCGTTGAGCCCTGAGAGAGGAGTTTTGTGGCAGAGCACCAGCCTGCACCGCCAGGCTTCAAATCCAGGGATGTCGTGTGGCTTTGCTCTTCTGACTTCACCTCTCTGGCTATGGACTGAGATATGTGAGAGGAAGGTGATGGGGGATATCCAGGTGGCAGAGCAAAAGTTGCAGAGAGGCCCACAGAAATTCCCGAGTCCAGCCTACTCCTGTGGGAGTCTTCTGTGTCCCGAAAGGTCCCTACCCATTCTCTGGACACCCGCAGGGCAGCCAGCTGTGTTGCGGGAACCCTGGCTGTTAAGATCCACCCCACTCCCTTACTGCTCCTGCCTCTGTGAATTCTCCTTCGGGAGTCCTACCTGTGCTGAGGGGGCAGGCCTGAGAAGCGGCCCCAGCCCAACGGTCCCTCCCATCCCAGGCCCTGGCCCACAAGCTCTGCTCGTCGGTGTTCCTCTGAAAATGGGCGCCCAATCCAGACCAGACAGCCACCCGCCCAGTCTTTGGGCAAGAGTTCCCTGCGGCTTGGTTAGCCCAGCATCTGGTGGCCAGTGCTCAGGGGACAAGTTGCCCTAGAGGGAGAGCTGCTGGGGGTTACTCAGGGGCCAAAGGCAGTGATGAGGAAGGAGGTAGCAGTGGGGACCACCCTGCTCTTGAAGAGGCACTGGGAGGTGCAGATCCCATGCCCCCCACCCCCACCTCCTTCGCCCAGCTCGCAGTGATGGGTCTTTCTGAGGGTGTGGCCAGTGCTCAGGGCAGGGGGGCTCTTTCATGGGCTGAGGGCTCCTAGTGGGCAGGGGCGCAGTGAGGAGAAGGCGGGCACTCTGAGGGAACAGGCTCATCTGTAAGAGGTCCACATGAGAAGACGTGGGGCTCAGTATGAGTGACGAGGGGGAAAACTATAGGTCTTCTTTTTTCCCAACGTGGGGGGCTCAGTGCTGCAGCCTGGGCCCTTTTCCGCCCACCCCCCATGCCCCTCTCTCCGCCCACAAGCCTCTACGTGGGCTGCGGTTAGTGGTGGGGAGAAGTGTGAACGCGGAGAGAGAGGATGGAAACTCTGCACAGAGGTCAAGGGCAGTGTGGGGTGGGTCAGGACGGAAGTCGGAGACCCCCATGTACCCTGAACTTAGCCTCATGCCCCAGAAGCAGCGGGCCCAGGGCCTCCCCCTTCACGCTTCTCACCCTCCCTACTTCCTTTCTTTCTAGTTTCCTTCAGCCAGGGCACCCTGCGGCCCTCTCAGGCATTAACCCCTGAGTACTTGCAGCCTTGGGGGCTCCCTGCGGGTGGGGAGGGGCTCTGAAGTCAGGGGCCCACCACTCCCACCTCATTGTGGTCTGAGGGATTGGTGGGCTTTGAATCGGCCTCTGGCTGTTGCCCAGCCAGGAAGGCAGAGAGCAGTTCTGACCCCCACTCTCTCCCTTCCTCCCCTCCTTCCAGCCAAAGTCCTCCCTGTCTCCACAAAAAAGGGTCAAAACAGGTTTCTCTTCCCCACCCCGGCCTAGGAGCTCCCCTGTTCTTCCTGCCAGACACTATGTGGGGGGCAATGGATCTATAGAATCTCTTCTATTGATCCTCACAATAAACGTGGTGAAGGAATTGTCCCCTTTTGCAGCTGAGCAAACTGAGGTATAAAGAAGTTAAGTAACAGGAGAACTTCAGTGCAAATACCAAGCAGGTCCTGAGCAAATGGGGCGAGAGTACCTCTGAGTTTCTTCAGGTAGGAGGCCCTTATAGGAGAGAGAACTATGCTTTGTTGATCAAACCTCATCGTGTTTGAAAGTATAAGGCGGCATTGTTACTACTTATGCTGGGGTCACTAGTGTGAATCAGGACAGTCCTGTGCAAATTGGGATGTGTGCCCCTCTCTGCCCCCCACCTGAATGAGGACTTGAGTTCCCAGCCTCGCTGTGAGCTTCTCAGTTCGGCTACCTCGGGGATGTCTAGACACGGTGACCATCTATCTGGCTGTGCTGGAAGCATGGGAGGGCTTCCATGACGAGCTGGGCTCTGTGGACCGCAAGTCATAGCTGGTTGGGGAGCGTGAAGGGGCTCAAGGCGCCTGAAAGGAAGTGGTGGAGCACTGGGTTGTTGCAGAGTGACTTCCTCCTCTCCCCGGCCCGCAACCTCAAGTCCGCTCCACGCCTGGTGCCTGCGGTCCCCTCCCCGAGGGCCGGGCTGGGAGACTGGTGCTGGGTGTGCCTGTGGGTGGTGGAAAGTTTGGTCCCTAGATTTACCTACAGGGGTGAGTGGGCTGGGGGCTGCTGAGGGTGGCTATGGGCAAGGGTGGAAGCACTAGGAATGCCGGGTGGCTGTTTTGTTTCTGATTTTGAGACAGCCGCCGATTCTGACACCGGGCCAGCTCTGACCCTGACCCTGACCCCAATCCTAATCCTAACACTGATCCCATCCCTGATTCTAACCCTATCCCTCATCCCAGCCAGCCGGAACTCTATCCACGATCCTGGCTTAAAAGGAATGATCAACCCCAGCCCTAATCTGACCCTGACCCCAGGCTTAATCCTGACCTCAAGCCTATCCCTAGTTTGAAACCACCACCCGAGTCTGGCCTGAATTCCAGCCCCGCCGCCTCCTCACTGTGGCTCCAGTGCAGCCGGGGCCCCCAGTGAACATCCCTGCAACAGACTCTGTCCTGGGAAGCCCATGTGTCTCCCGGATGGTTTGGGGCAGAAAAAGGAGAGCGCTTGGGTCTCTAACCTTTCTCATCTCAGTGACTTTATCAACAACAGTGGAGATGATTATTTCCAGGTGAATTATTTCCCTGAATTACTTGCGGAAAGAATGAATGAAAGGATAAGTCAATGAAGGGTGGAAAGAGTTGCAGCCGAGGATGCCCTTCATCCTGCCAGCGCTGCCATTTGCACTCTGGCTCCTCCTCGGGTGCCAGCTCAGCGGGCTGAGGTGCCAGGAGCGTGTTTGAATCCCTGTTCTGTGTCACCACTGCTCCGTGACCTTGAGCTGGCCTCTTGCTAGCTCTGATCTCCCACCTCCACGTGTCTGCCACCTTCCTCTGCCCTCCCAGGGCATGGGTGGCAATGCTCAGGGCTCCCAGGCCACGCTGGAGGTGCCCAACCTCATCGTCCTCCTCCTCTTGTCCTCCTGCTGCCTTCCCATCTTCCTTCCCCCGTCTCTCCTGATGCTTTTGGAAGACAGGATATAACAGTGATCCAGTAGCCTGGACTCTGGAGGCCAGAGGCCAGAGCTCCCATTCTAGCAGCTCCACTACTACTAGGCTTTATGACTTTGGTCAAGTGACTTCACTTCTGGAAACCTCAGTTTTTTCTCTCTGTAAAATAGAGATAATAATTATGACGCTGTAGTTTGTTGTGAAGATTAAGTGAAACTCTTAACATGATGCCTGGCTTGCGATAAGTGCTCATGCAGATTATCTGTGATCTTTTTCTCCCTGAGTCCCTTCCAGGTTCTGAAAGACTCAGACAGAACCTCCCCCCATAGTTTAAGCAGTGAAGAACCATTCTTCCTGAACAGTTATGATGGTGGAAAATAGCACTCAGGTGTGGGCCAGGAAGCCAGGAAATAGAACGTGCATTCAGGTGCACGTGTGTGACGCTTGGTTGTGTTGTGAAGTTGAGATTTTTTTCCACTGAATTGGCAATGTTTTCTAACGTGAGTCATTCAGGTCGTCAGTGTATTCCGCAGCCCAAGCCTGTGCGGCTTGAGGTAGGGAGAGGTGCCTGATGAAGGGGAAGGTCCCGAAAGGCCATGGGCATCAGGAGGTTGGGTCCCACCACCTTGCCCAGTCTCAGAGGTTGCTGGGACCCCCAGGCACCCAGGTCAGAGCTGTGAGAGGGACTGGGCACTGCGGGCCAGCGACTCCTTTGCTGTGAGGAGGGTGCCAGGAGCTGGGCGGTAGGAACTGGGTTAGCTCCTGACACGGGAAGGCAGGCAAGTGGGGGAGAGATGCGGGCCTGGGACCTGAGTGTGGCAGGTGAGATCTCCAAGGTGGGGTGTGAAGGCAACGACCTGTATCTGTCACCTGAGATACAGCAGTGACTGGATTGGGAGAGAAGCTGTGGCCTCTTGGTCAGGGGAGGATGTTCCATAGCAATGCCCTTCCCAGAACCCCTCCCGCCTCCACCCCTGAGGGGTGAGCATGATCCCCCGAAAGCCCCCAGACTTATGGAAGAGATCCAGCTCCTGCCTTCAGGTTGCTCAAGGTCTGAGGGGGGGGCCTTCCCTGGGGAGTCCCCAGTTTAATGTGGGTCCACAGACTGGCCCTCCCAGTCTGATGGGGGAGATGGCATTTCTTCCCATGGGCCCATGAGAGAAGAGAGCTGAGACCCAGGACGTATTCAGCAAATGCAAAGGCCCAGGTGTGAAGGGCCTCAGCCAAGGGTTCCCAAAAGCACTGCCTCCTCTCTGCTGCTGTCCCTCCATGCCCACCACCAGACAGGTAGTGAGCACTCTCCCCCTGTAAGGAGTAGGCTTGTCCACCAGAGTCCCCGCCTGTGTGCGACAATTCGGCATTGCCTCAAGTGGGTTAGGAATAGTTTTGATGCGGGAGAGGCCATTGTCTCCCCTACCACCCAGCTCTGCCCCAGGATCAGTGAGAGAGAGGCAGCCAGCGAGTGGAGAGTGAGAGCAAGGGAGCTCAGTCATCATCTACCCTCAGCACCTCGGCTTTTCCTGCCCTCTGAAGCTCTAACCTCACGACTTCCCCTCCTCTCCTCTTGGGTCACACACACACACACACACACTCACACACTCACACCGTTCCTCACACTCATACTGGCCTCACACCTACCTTCCCTCCCTGCTATCCACATACATCCTCTCTCACATGTCTATTACCATGGGAGGGGGGCAGGGCCCTCAGGGTCTGGAGGACCCCCCCCCCAATTCCTGCTCAGGGCCCTACAGCTCCTGAGGCTAACAGGCCTCCTCCTCCGCGAAGAGATCCATTTGGAGGTGCCTGAGCCTCCAGCTCCAATTTCCACACAGTTCCAGAGCCCCTTCTGGACTTGGATCCAAGAAAACCAAACCCTCCGCCTCCCAGGCTCTGTCCAAGCGCAGAGCAGATGTGAAGGCCGTGACCCAGGGCCACGGCAAAGCCTCATGTGGAGTCAGGAAGGGTTCCCTGGAGGTGTGCCGGCCAAGGTGAGAGAAGGGAAGGGCAATGCTGAGAGCGATACCTTTCGGAGGCTGTGGGTCAAAGTGGCCAAAGAGAGAGGGAGAGAAAAGAAAGTGGATGAAGTCTTTGCAAGCTCAGAATCTGTTCCAACTCCGTGAGGGTAAGTGCCTAGGGCGGGGGTGGTGAACCTGTGGCACGAGTGCCCAACGTGGCACGCAGAGCAATTATTTCGGCGGAGCTGTGAATACCATTTAAAAAATTATTGTTTGTGCTCTTATAGACATAAAAATAATCAATACCTCTATCTCACTCGATGGGTTGGCACGCGAGTCGAGCGAGTATAGGTACTCTTATTTCATAAACTGGCACTCAATCGCCAAAAGGTTCACCACCCCTGGCCTAGGAGGTCTGATTAGGAAGTAGAGGAAGACAGAGAAGAAGAAAGAGAAGTGGGTGAAGAGACTCAATTCATTATTCATTTATTGAACATCTACTGGGTACGAGGGCCTGGACAAGCCATATAATCCCCACCTTCCAGGAACTTCCATAGAAGTTCCAGAACAAGGCAACCTTTGATAAGTGTTCAGTGTGCGTGGCGCCCCCTGGAGGTGTGCAGTGAGCAGCAGCTACCCACAGAGATCTCTGCATAAAGGACTCCCTGGAGCTTCTGGGAAGTGCAAGGCTGACGAGCTTAGAGGCAGCTTTGAGGAGGAAGCAGGGACCGTGGACTTGGAATTGTGCACACCTGGGGTCCAGTTTATCGCTTGGCACCTCTGACAAGGCAGGAGGCCATGTCTACATTTACAGGATGGGGCTTTTCAGAGGCTGTACCACAGTGGTCCCCAGCCTCTCAAAGGTGAGGGCTCTTCAGGGACCCCTGCCCCCAATACACGGATGGCACTTCCGCTTTTAGTGTGTGCTCTTTGAGAGAATTCACACTGGCAAAAGCTACGATACATTCAGTGCAGCTTTTTGATGAATCTGTTTTATTCATCACCACAGCTTCTACGCAGATTGGAAAAACATTCACACATACCTGTGTGAGATGTATTTAGGCCGCAGACTGTGCTCAGTGGTGACACATGGTGTCAGGGACCCCTGGGAATCACTGAGCTGCCTAGTCCCTGCCCATAGTCTGGGAACCTCTGCCCTCGCCCCAGGTACTGGGAGGAGTGGGAGACTTCCTGGAAGAGGTGGCATTTACGGTGGACCTTAAAGCCCAGGAGGATTTCTGCAGTTGGGCTAGGAGGGCCATCGACTGCAGAGGAATGCCTGGGCAGCCAGTACTGACTTCACAGCTGTGACTATTAATAGCTCGCTTCCCTTCTCCTCTTCCCCACTCCCTGCCCTCTGACCTCAGGGTCAGGGCAGCTGGGGTCAAGCTGTGACCTGTGGGGCCTGGGGTGTCCTTCAGGGTGAATTTGGCGCTGGCGTACACGGAGCTGACGGAGGAGCTGGGCCGGCTGCGGGAGCTGAGTTCTCTGCAGGGCAGAATCTTGAGGACCCTGCTGCAGGAGCAGGCCCGGAGTGCCGGTGAGACGGGGCGGGCAGGGCGGCTGCATGCTGGCGGGGAGCGGAGGCTGCCACCGCCGGGCCTCCAGTCCTCTTGCGCTGGCGCTGGGAGGAGAGGAGAGTGCGTGCGCTTGGGCCGCAGAGCAAGCCCCTGGCTCCCCCGTTCGCCATCTCTTCCCACCACGGCCTCCTGACCTGGTCCTGCTTCTCTTCCAGGCCAGAGGCACTCGCCGCTGTCGCAGCGCCACTCCCCGGTCCCCCAGTGCCCCTCACCGTCCCCACCTACCCGAGTGGCGCCCCCCTGCCCCCCGTGCCAGTCCCCCGTCCCCCAGCGCCGCTCTCCGGGACCCCCGTGCCCCTCGCCCCAGCAGCGCCTCTCGCCGGCCTCGCCCTCCTGCCCGTCGCCCGTCCCGCAGCGCCGCTCGCCGGTGCCGCCGCCGTGCCAGTCCCCCAGCCCGCAGCGCCGCTCCCCGGGGCCCCCCGCCTGCCCGGCCCCGCAGCCCCGGCCGCCGCCGCCGCCCGGGGACAGGACGCTGGCCGAGCGCGCCTACGCCAAGCCGCCCAGCCACCACGCCAAGGCCGGCTTCCAGGGCCGGCGCAGCTACTCGGAGCTGGCCGAGGGCGCGGGCTACGCGGGCGCCTCCCCGCCCTGGCTGCAGGCCGAGGCGGCCACGCTGCCCAAGCCGCGGGCCTACGGCGCCGCCGAGCTCTACGGCCCCGGCAGGCCGCTCAGCCCGCGGCGCGCCTTCGAGGGCATCCGCCTGCGCTTCGAGAAGCAGCCGTCGGAGGAGGAGGAGTGGGCCGTACCCGCCAGCCCACCCAGCCCCGAAGCGGGCACCATCCGCTGCGCCTCGTTCTGTGCCGGCTTCCCCATCCCCGAGTCCCCCGCGGCCTATGCCCACGCTGAGCACGCGCAGTCCTGGCCGTCAATCAACGTGAGTGGGCCGCCCACACGGGTCACACCTGGGGCCTGGGCTCCCTTCCCTCCCCCCTGCTTCCCTGCTGCCGCGGTCCTTCCCCTCCCTCTCCCGGGCCTTTTGCTGGCGCGCACTGGGGCCTGCACCGGTAGGTTTACCGTGTTCCGGGCTGTGGGGAAGGCATGGTCTTCAGTGACAGTCCTGGCTTTGATTTCTGATTCCACCACTTAGTAGCTGTGGGACCTCGGACAAGTTACTTACCCTCTCTGATCCTGGTTTTCACATCTGCATAATCAGGACCGTGATTACATGATCTCATTCCTTGAGAGGGAGACTCTCTGAGCCTAGAGCCTAGGGCCTGAGTGGAGTGCTCAGTAGTGAGCATCAGCTCTTCCGTGGGTGATGAAGGCCATGCTGAGCCCACCCGGTTTCAGGCAACACGGGGACAGGCCTGCTCATCCAGTTCCTTCCATCAGGCCCCAGAGCCCCTGGTCTTTTCAGTCTGTCTTAGCAGACAGCCCTATCTCAGGGCCCTGTTCCATTGAAATAATGAGTTTCCTGAATGTCAGATCTAACCCTTGTCACCTGGAAGGACCAAAATATATTCCAAAGCCAGACAGAAAATTATTTTTGGGTTGTACATTGTTTGGGATTATCCACTGCTCTGAGTTAGCTGACAGCAGTGTCTTAGTCACTCTGGGGGCATGTCTGGGTCTTGGCTTCCCTCATCACTGTAGATGTCCAGGCAGGCTGAGCATACACACCTCGTCACACACGCCTCCTGGGGACCCTCTGCCCTGGGTCAGGGAGGGGAAGCTGAACTGGTGGAAGGTGGGCAGGCAGCAGGGAGGAAGGGGCATGGTGCTGAACAAAGGGCGCCCAGACCCCTCCACATGCTGCAGCCCCAGCCCCACCCCCACCCTGCCCTGTGTCCAAGGGAGGGGGCAGGCTGAGAGGGGGGACCATGAGGGAGGGCTGGGGATCAGAAGGGACTTCTCTCTCTCTCCCCACAGCTGCTGATGGAGACGGTGGGCTCTGAAATCCGAAGCTGCCCCCTCTGCCAGTTGGGGTTCCCTGTCGGGTACCCGGATGATGCCCTCATCAAACACATCGACTCCCACCTGGAGAACAGCAAGATCTAGGGTGTGCCTCGTCCACCCGGTGGCTGTTTCTCTGCCCTCTTCCATCACTCCCAAACACTCACCTTGAATGCTGCATGAATCTCGTGGGGGCCCCTGCCCCTCGCGACCCCCAGATACCTCCACTAGCTACCGAGTCAACGTGTGTGCCATCTTCCCTGGTCCAGGCACCACTCAGCCCTGGCTCTTCCCAGGAGGTCGGTCGAGGCTCTCCCCTGCTCCCCGGCTCCTGCTGGGAGGTGGGGGTTGGGGCTGGGACCCGGAGAGGCATACCCCACCCAGCCTCTCCCTCTGCCTTTCAGTTTTCAAATAGGGTTGGATCCCAGAAGGTGTCCAGTGCTTGGGCCTGGGCGGGGTGGGGTAGTCAGAGGACTCCAGGAACTCCCCCAGCCTGTCCCCAGACAGCGTCTTTCTCAGGCTGTGCTCTGTCCAGGGAGGGCTCCCAGAGCCTGTCCTGCACACGGATGCTCCTTCCTCCACCCCATGGGCAGCTCAGGGCTTGTGACATGGCCCCCACTGGGCAGAGGAGGCATTTTGTTTCTTGCCATTCTCTGCAGGCCAGCTCTGTTCTCCCCCTCTGCCCACCCTGAAGAAGAGGGAGGGTGGGACAAGAGAGGGAGGACCCTGGGGGACTGGAAGGATCCAACCCAAAGAGGGTGCCCCAGGGGCCAGGGGGCCCTGCACCATGACCCTCAGGCCAGGGGACTATCTATGCCAACCTTCCAGGCCCGTGCCCTCTCCCGAGAGCCCCGGGCACTGAGGCACAGCTTGTTAGGCAGACGCTCCCATCTCCCCTTCCCCGCCAGGGCCCTGGAGCCCGCGTGGGACTCAGCCTGTGAGCTGGGTGGGTGTTGCCTGCCCTGCCTCCCAGGCTAGAACCTGAGGATGGGCCCAGGGCGCTGTGGAGACCAACTTCAAAAGAGCTAACCCCCTTCTCACACCCCAGTGACCCACATTCCCTCCGTGAAATCTACCTCAGAGTTGTACCCTCAGAAGGACGGGTAAGCAGGAGGCCAGGGGGTCCCCGGGGCTGAGGTGGGGAGCTTCCTAAGCAAGAGCCTGCCACCCACGATGAACCCAACCCCCCCACTGCCCGCCTTTCCTGGGTCTCAGCCCCAGACAGGTGGCAGTGGATGCTATTGTCAGTGCATGTACCATTTTGATCCAACCCTTCCAGGCACCCCCACCTCCTCACACCCCTCCCCTGCTCCTCAGTGCAGGAGAGTGAGGGGCTGTGTCAGGTGGGGAAGGGGCCAAGGACTCCAGAGATACATGGCATTGTACCTTGAGTGCTCCCCCAGGGAGAAGAAATGGGGACGGGGGACTGGAGAGGGGACAGAGGGGCCCCGAGCTCTCTGAACAAGTTGAAAGTCCAAATAAAACGTACCTGTTCCATCTGCACTCGGCCTGTGTCCTCTATGGCCAGGGTGGGGGGAGAAGCCTCGGGAGCAGGAGGTCTTGGGAACTGTGTTGCAAGGACGTGCCACCATGGAAGGATGGGCACTGGGCAAGTCGGGAATGCATGGGGCATCCATGTTCCAAGGTGAGGCTGGGAATGTGGGCATGCAAATGGCTTGTGATGCGGAGTTTATTGAGGACGGGTACGGAACAGCAGAGGCTGGCTCTGTGACAAAGCAGCCACCCCGCCCTGAGCAGGTGTCAGACTCTTGACTTTTCCCTCCCAGCTGGTCTGGTGGGTAGAGAGGTTCTGAAGCCCTGGGGGCTCATTTATTAGTAGTAGCTGTTTCATCAGATGGTTTCTGCATGCCAAGAACCAGGCTGGGCCTCAAAGAAGATCCGTGTTCCATGTCCTCATGGGCATCAGAGCAGGGGGTCTGGGCTCCAGGCTAAGCAGCTGCCTCAGAAGTCTCACAACCTGGGAGGTCAGAGCCAGGTCATGACCCCGTGACTCCTGCCCCAGCCAGGGCTGCACTCTGTCTGCAGAAAGAGCCTGAGGTACTTAGGTATCGACGCTGGGTGTCTTTCATTTCCACATGCCCCTTTTAGCTGAGGATTCACTTGAAAGGTGGGAGCAATTGTTCATTGAAGACCAGAGCTTCAGCTCCAGACCCAAGGCCAGCATCCCTCCCCATTCAGTGCCAAGGTCCAGACACCATGGGGAGACTTCCCAGCCTCCCTTGCTCCTCTGTTGCGATTACCAGCTGCAGCTGGTCTCTAAAAGTCATTTAGCCTTGATTCCATCTGCAGCCAAGTGCTGAGTGCCAGGAAAGGTGAGAAAAGCCACCTTTGTGGGACATGGCTTCACAAACCACAGGAAAGTACGTTCTGGATCGTCTGGCACAGGGGTGCCTGGTGAGTCTTGGTACCTCCCCCCACCCCCACCCTCCCACCTCAGTCAACTCCCATGGAGCAAGGCAGCTCCCAGGTTTGGGGTGTGGGTCTCTGGAAGCATTTGCTAGAAGGGTGTGAATGAATACAGGGACACTAGGCAAAGAAAGCCTAGCCATTGAGGAAAGAGCCAAAGGATGACCCGGGAATGAGCTGGAGGCGCAGGCATGACCCAGCCCACCTCCTCTGGGCCTTCAGTGAGTCTGAAGGTGGGAGGGAACGCAGGGTATCCTGCAACCTGGACAGGCCCCTGTCGTCAGGATGAGGGGTCGGCGGACAAAGGGTGCAGATTCTGGCAGCTTGTCCCCTTGACTTCTGGGGACCCAGGAAGGGGCTCAGGCGCAGGGCGGAAAGTTGCTGGGGCTGAGAGGGAAGGTGGGGAAAGAAGAAAAAAATGATGTGCTTCCAGCCCAGATCCTCCAGAAAGAGCCACAGCCTCTCATTTCATGCCCCCCCACCACCACCACCGAAGGAGAGGACCTGGGGGAGGAGGGGCTGGGAGCCCTGCCAACGTATCCGTGTCTCCCAAAGCACGGCTGATCAGCTGTAAGGACACAGGCTCCCGCTTCCCTGTAGGGGTAACGTGGGCGGCGCGTGTCTAACGCAAGGACGGTGGGATAGCTTTCACAGGAGCAAAGTGAGGAAGACCCCTGTGGAGGCAGGAGAAGGTAGACCCGGTGTGGGGGGCACCCACTCACTCCCACTAGCACAGACTCAGAGCCAGTGACAGCAGAGTGGGGAGGGTGGGGGTGGGGGTAAGGGCGACTCCACAGACACCAAGCCATCCACGGTTTGTCTCCAAGCACCCAGTGAAAGACTAACAACCCCAGCATTCTCTCCAGCTCCAGCCCCTCTGCCCTCAGTGTCTCCTTCAGCCCCTCGGGGCTCCCTGCTTCGTGTTTGGGGTCCCTGTAGCCCCTACCCCCACTGGATTTTCCCTGCCGGCTCCTGGTCTGTATACAGGCTGTCAGATCAGCTGAGGGCTCCTTTCAGAAGCTGGTGTGTGTGTGTGCGTGTGCGTGTGTCAGGGGAGAAGCTGATTGCTAACAGAAGGGAGGAGTGTGTGGTGAGTCAGCGTGTTAATGAGAAACACCTCACCCTGCTGATTAGGACTAATGAAGAAGAACAGAGGGGGTGCGGGTTTCACTCAGTGACATCTCTGTAAGGCAGGAGCAGGAGGAGAACAGCTCCCTTAGTTCCATCAACTTTGGTTACTGCAGGCAGAATCGAGGTTAGGGCAAGAATGAGCTGTCAATCAGGGGCAAGGGGATCCTAACTGGGGTGGGGTGGGGCAAGGCGTCCGGGGCGGAGGCCAGGTAACGTGGGAGAGCGTGGGAGATCCTCTCGCACCCGGCGCCTTTTCCTGCCCGTCCCCGGATCCCTCTGTGTAAACTCCAGAGGAATTCTTGGCGCTCAGAGTTGTGCTCCCTGGTGCCCCGCGGCCTGTGGAGATCTAGCCGAGATCTGCAGAGGGCCGTGAGGATGCTGTTGAGAAAGCGCCAGCCTGCTCCCCTCCCCTGGGCAGCCGGGGAGAGAAGGCTCAGGTGTGGAGCACTAACTGTCTATGTAGATGTTAATGACCCAGGGAGGCCTGGCAGGGCTGAGGGCAGGAGGGACTGGGGTAGGGAGGACCAGGGCTTCAGCGGGAGGCACTCTCAGGCTCCTTGGTGGCTGCCTCTGTCCTTGTGGGAGGAGCAGAAGCTCCTGAGAACGGGCAGCTTCACCCACCCTCCATGCAATTCAGCCACGGGCCAGGCCACCAGCCTCACAGATGTTCCAGTCGAGTGTGCCTGTAGGGGGAGGGAGGGGCCGGGCTGTGAGGGGGACAGGATGGGTGTCGGCCAGCACCTCCAACACCTCCTGATTTGCATTACCACTGACACCCTTCTTGACCAAGTAAAAGGAGCCAGAAATAACGGGGGCTGGGGGGTGTTCCCTGGGGGGCTTTGAGGTTGTCTCCCCTTGCCTCCCACACTCCCATGGTGCTGGGGGCAAGAGGTCAGGCTTTTGACAGCCCCATGGCTGGCTCAAGGAGAAGGGGTACACCCATGGTGACTCCTCCCTCCTCCGATCGGGTGACACCCCTGCCCTGCCCTCTTCCTTTTTCAGAGCCTACTCCACACACCTTTCCTCCTCTGGGAACCTGGTCCCTGGTCCCTGTGACCAGCGCAGCTCTGTGTCCTGTTTCCCATGACAGATTGGGCCTTTTTCCCAGGGCACGCCCTAACTGCCCCCACCAACCAGGGAGCTGCTCAGGGGAACACTGCAGATTTTGGACCAGGCACGAGGTGGGATCCGGGCTGTGGGGTGGGAGGCAGGGGAGACTCCTGGCTCTGCCGGTGGCCTCTGGTTAGCTT
This sequence comes from Craseonycteris thonglongyai, assembly GCA_004027555.1. Taxonomy (NCBI): domain Eukaryota; kingdom Metazoa; phylum Chordata; class Mammalia; order Chiroptera; family Craseonycteridae; genus Craseonycteris; species Craseonycteris thonglongyai. The sequence continues at coordinate 19,711 of PVKE010007485.1, forward strand.
CACAGGCAGGTGGTTCCAGGCGGTAGGCCACTCCCTTGTGAGGTCCTTGGAAACATGGGCCAGGGCTGATGTCTTTCAGCATTTTTATCTCCTGCCCCAGTGACCACCAAACACTTTTGGTGCTTGATTTATGTGCATTGAATTTACTTCTCTCCCAAAGAGGTGCCACAGCCGTGGCTTAGAGGCCGGGGAGGGCGGACAGGATGGGCCCAGGAGAGGGAGGATCTCTCTCTCCCAAGGGGGTCCTGGGACCTGGGGAGCCAGGTGGGGAAGGCAGAGGCAGAGCAGGGGGGCCTGACAGGGAAACCAGGTCACGAGAGACAGCCAGCGGGCTGTGAACACACTGGGAAGGAGCAAAGGATGAGCTGAGAACTTCCCACACTTGCTGCCTCTAGAGATGCTATTTTGGAGAGAGAGAATATATGCAGTGCAGAAGGGTGAGGGGAGCACTGCCCACCTGCTGCCTGCACTCTGCTCCCTGCCCCAGCCATCTTCACTGGCCCTGCCACCTCCCCATTGGGCAATCTTGCTCTTGAGCACAAGAGGAGAAAGAAGGAGCTAGGAGATTTGCAGCTGGCCCCATCACCCCTTGGAGGGTCCCCCGGGGCCTCAGACCTAGAGAGAAGCTTCCTTTCCATAGTTCCTTGGAAGGAACATGCGCACTGTGCTGTGGCACGTGGGTGAACAGGCACCCAGTACAGCTCAGTGGCCCGGGTACTTCTTGCCCCCAACTCCACACGGAGGCACTCTGCATGGATTCCCCTTTCACGTCAAACTTCAGAGCGGATTTGGTATGAAAGAGGCCAGGGCCGGAGGTGGTCCAGGGCTAGCTGGGCTTCTCAGGAGGTTCCATCGCTCCCCGTGGGGAAGCCATCTTGCCCCTTTGGGCCAAGGAGGCTGGACAGAGGTCAATATGAAGCAGAGCCCGTGCTTGGCATGAAGGGAAATTCCTGTGCCATAGCTGAACCCCTCTGGGGGGCCCTGAGTCATTTTGGGACGAAGGCTCCAATGCCCTATGGGTTTCTGTGGTGGTGGGGGCAGGGGAGGAGAGGACTCGAAGACAGTGCAGATACAGAGCGCTGGGGATGAGCGAAGACTTTTGTTTTCGTTTTCGGAGCTTGGCTCTTTTTCTCTCGGAGTTCAGCTTCCCCTGCAGTAGCAAGGCTGGCTGAGAGGGGAAGAAGACTCAACTTCCAGCCAGCGAGGTGCCGGGCATGGCGGCAGGAGAAGAAACATTTGGTTAGACTCCAGGAAGGACTTTCCAGAGACGACACAGGGGCCCATTTCTGAGCTGCATCCAGGCATCTGGTTCTAGGATGTTTCCCTCAGTAGCTCCAACCCACCCTCTAAGGCTGGGGAGTCCGGCTGGCTCTGGGGCCGTTCTGGCCAGAGGCAGAGAGATGAGCAGCGGGACCCAGCGCCGGCTCCTCGTCAGGAAAAGTGCAGCCACCGTCCGTATGAGAATGGTTACATGGCTGGATCCTCTCTGGACAGCCCTCGTGTGTCCCCAAGCCAGACCATGGGAAAGGGATTTGAACTAGAAGACCACAGGCGAGAAAGCCTGTCTCTCATCACAGTGCCTCTCCCAAGTCCTGTTTTCATGCGTTTCTTTTTCTGGCCTTTGTAAAGACCATGGACGGACAGGACGAGGGAGAACAGCCGTGGGGAGGGGAGAATGGCTGCTTCCCCCGCGCCTGGAACAAGAGGCCTGCAGGACTTCTTGGTGGCGGTGGTGGAGCCAAATCCCCTGGGGCAAGGGAGCTAGCTGGAGGGTGGCCACAAGATGGGCAGGGGGTTGCAAGGGGCCCCTGTTCTTTGGCCAGAGGTTCCTGCTTCAGAGGGATGCCCAGCCCAGGCTTTGGCCCACAGGTGAGTAGGTAGAAGGGGCTGATTGAATGACAATCACGTCCCTCCTCCTTCCTGGTCCCCTTGGCCTAGTGGGTGTTGCAGAGGCTGAACTTTCCCAGCTCCCAGATAGTAAAAGCAAACTGTGGAGGGGAGGGGAGGGGGAGGAGATAGCGTAAAGGAGGAGGAGATAGTGTTCACCCAGAGGCACGGGTGAGGGGCAGGGAAGAGAACCGTGATCTGGTGTGTCCAGCACACACTGGGAACATACCTGGGGGGTCAGAGAACCCCTTGCCTGCCTTGCATCCCATTCCCTCCTGGACTGGCAGGTGTTAAGCCTGAGGACAGAGGAGGGACTGAGGGGGACTCAGTCCAGGGGTGTCCCAGCCACTATCCCCCTGCGTCGTCACAGCTCAGGGACTTGTCTCTGGTCTCAGGCACGGCCCTAGTCTCCCACAGTGGGCACATGTGGGCTTCCTCCCACTGTCCTCCCCCTCACACTTAGCTCCAGATCCATAAAGCACACAGACAGTCCCAGTCACCCCCACACATACCAGGCTCCCAATGACACCCACTTACAGACATACAACACTTCCCAACACGTGCAGAGTTTCGCATGACCGAGAGCCCAGTGCTGTATGGGTGTGTCGCAGGGGCCACAGGGACCTAGGCATACACTGCCAGGCTTTCACATGTGACCCCACGCAGACCCCAGGAAGTCCCACATGCACACGCAGGCACACGCTCCTGGCTTTGAAGCTGCCCTCATTAGCCAGTGGTGTGCTGGCAAATGGCTAACAACTGGCTCCCGCCTTGAAGCTGCCTCCGTGAGAGCCGCGAGCACTGGGAAAAGCTCCACGCAATCGGCTGCAGCCCTCCACGCCAGTATTTGTAGAAATCACATGAGAAGCCTCAAATGCAGATGGGCAGCCCCAGGAGGGCTGCACCTGGGCAGCAGTGACTCATTTGGGCAGCTGCTTTTCCCATGGGGGTGCCTCCTCTTCCCTAGCTTCTCACAATCCTCCCTCCTGCCCAGACCCCACTTCCTGTCCTTCGTACTTCCCCTCCTCTCTTGTCACTTGAGGCTGTGAGCTGGGGCTGGTCCTGCGGCCCATCGCTCACCCGTGCTCTCTCCTCTCTCCCCTGCCATGGTCATGGTCAGTGCCACCAGACGTGGAGGGTAACAGGCCCCTGGCTACTTCAGGCAGGCTTACAGAAGGAAGAGGACAAGGAGACGCCAGCCAGTCCCAGAAAAGTGCTAAACCTCTCTGTGCCCAGCTGTGGAAGCCCTGTGTCTGCCTCCTTCCTCCTGGCCCAGCCCGGGCTTCATCATTCTTCTCCCTGGTCACTGGGACAAGGAGTCTGGTCGATACTGAAAACCACGATGGGGAGAGATTTCCCACCTTGCTGGGCAGTGAGTGGAGGTTGGTAGAACCTGTCATGAGAGGACAGGCCTCGCGTTCGAACCATGCTCTGGGACCATTGCATCCCTTCTCACAGCCTCCGCTCCTCAGCTTGAAAAAAACCCCGAAGGGACAGGACCTGGCAGTTTTCATTTTCTTCTTGGCTCTGACACTTTGGCTTCCTGTATTTCTGAAGTTCTTCTAAAATCTACTGTGAGAAGGAGCCGTTATTGCTAGTCCTGATCTTTTCCCAGCTCAGCGGGAACGTGAACAGATGTGCTGTGGGGAGTAAGGGGAGTGAGTGACTGAACGGAAGGAGCTGGAGGCGGCACCTGGGGTCTGTAGGTTTGGGTTTGAGGCCTGGCAGGCCACGTACACACCTTCCAGCAGCCTGTGTTCTCTTTGCTGTGGCTCCTGAATTATTCCTGCCACACACATCTACGTAGGCTGACCAGACGTCCTGTTTGAAACAGGACATTACCATTGTTTTCTGTTCAGTTGAAAACAGTAAGTCTGGTCAGCCGACAATATAAGAGAAAATGGGTGGGAGGGAGGGAAAGAGGAGGGAGGGCGGGCAGGAGGCAGGCAGGTAGGTAGGAAGGAAGACAAGGAAGAGGTAGCAGAATGAAAGAAAGAAGGAAAGAAAGGAAAAAGACAGGAAATGAACAACAACAAAAAAAGGAAACCAAACCAAACAAAAAGAAGAGTTCACCTGGATCAAGGTAGCAGCACATCTAACCAGTGACATTGCTGGGGGGTGGGAGGACTCCATGGAGTAGAGAGGTGTTCCTAGTTCTTACAAACCCTTCCACGTGCATGTGAGGCGGGGGCAGTTCCGGGCCCTCCTGAGCTTGGGCTAAGTCGTGCCAGGGCAGAGCTGCGTGCCCCCTGCCTGCCCTGTCAGTGCTCCCAGCAGGGTTGGGGGTCCTCTGCTCAGGGCCCTTAGCCCCTGCTTTGCTGCTCCTTCTGAAAACAACTGAAACCACAAAATTGGCTTGTGGTTGGGTGAATATCAGTCACTGCTACTCGGCTTGGCTTCCTAGGATGACTAAGGGGGTTGGAAGCCCCCCCTGAGGAGTCAAAGGCAGAGGGAAGGTGGCATCGTTGGGAGGCTTTTGCTGGCACGTGAACTCCCAGATGGCAGGGCTGCAGGCACTGTGTTCTGTGGGCCCAGGGGTCTGGCCAGTCACCAAGGTGGGAATGACATTGTTCTGGGGCTGCCTGGTCCAATAGCTTGGAGTGGGGAGGGACTGAGGATGAGGACCCTTGGGCCCCCCAAAGAGTCACCTTTTGATCTGACTCTTCCAGCTCCAACCCCCAAGGGAGCAGAGAGCAGAGCTGGTGCTCAGGGCAGGACAGGGCAAGTGAGTCACATGAGCAGGGCCTGGGTTCCTGGGCCTCGAACCAGAGTCCTCCTTTGAAATTTCCCCACCTCCCTCCCAGATGGCTGTGTGACCTAGAGACAGTCCCCTGCCCTCTCTGGGCCAAGTCCCACTGGTGGTCTTTCAAGCAGGGGTGGTGCAGATGAGAGAAGTCAGGCTGTGAGCGCAAATGCATAGCAACCCCTGGTCAGTGTCATCGGCAGCTCTGGAGTTTGACAGGGTCTACCTCTCCATCTTCCCCAAAGTCGGGAAGAGAGAACGCCGGTGATCCTGGGTTCCGGGTGGAGGTGGGATGGGTAAAACAGACTTCCTGTTTCTCTTCTGGATATTGAGTGACTCTTGGCCCCTTTTCCTACCTCCTCCTTCATATGCCTCAGTGGTAGTCAGGGCCGTGGGAGGAGGTCTCATCCCCTGATCTCAATGCTATGTCAAGTGGGGTAAAAGCGTCCCCCAGAAAGTTTTGCCATTTCTATTGATTTGTAACATCTGAAAGGATGAAGTGTGCTTGCCATGCAAATACACGTGAAGACAAGTCTCCAGTCCCCTGGCCCCACACCCCCACCCAGCCCCATCCGTAGAAGATGCTGGAAGTGCCCCGAGTGCCCCGTCCCAGCTGCCCCAATCTCCTATTCCCTCTGGGCCCAGGAAAGGAGCCCCGCCTGGGAAAGACCTGGATTTTTTCAGCGCTGACCTTTCTAGTATATGTGATGCCAGTGGAGAAAGGGAAGAGGCGGCCATTCCCTCACCTCTTCCGCAGGCACCCCCTCACTGCCCTTCTTGCTCCCAGTGCCCAGCCACCCCCACTTCTGCCCCCCACTCTCTTTCTGACTGTCCATTGTCTCAGTTTCTCTCTCTCTCCAGCTTTCATTCTCTGTCTCTCCATCTCTCTTTCTGTTTCAGCTCTCTCCTTTTCCCCACCTTGCCTTCAGGCTGGGGGTGGGCACATGTGAATTCTTCCGATTGCTGACTCAGGTCTTTCTCCCCGCCCCCACACCTCCTCCCCAGAGGGGGACTCTCTCCAAACCCGCCTGCCCTCATCCAAGTTCTGGGAGTTGGATGACTGGGTTTCACTTACTTCCCACCCTTTGAGTGAGCAGGAAAGTCGAGGATGTGCAGGGCCTGCGCCCGCTCCCACATGCAGGGCTAGGGGTCCCCTGGTGTGAGGCTGAGGAGTCAGTTTTCTGACCTGGGAAGTGCCTGACTCCTCACTGATGCCCGAATCCCCCATCTGGGGGCGGGGCTTCCTGTCACTACAGGGGGAGGGGGATCTATTTAATGCCCCAGGATGCAAGGTGCGGAGCTGGGTACGAACCACACTTGTGATTCTGGGATCGATGGACAACACACGTGGACAAGGAACATATGAAGAACATGTGTGTGGAAAAAAGAATGTGTCACTCAGAGGCATGAGTCCCTTCACCCTGGGGGGTTAGGAGGGGGCCACTCAATGTCAATAATGCACCTGTGTTGAGCACGCACGCGCACGCGCACATACACCGGAGGCGTCTGAAGGGCATGCGGAGCGGGGCTGAGAGCGGGGAGGGGGTGGGACAGGAAGGCAGGGTAGCCCCGCCCCCTCCGCGTGCCCCATGCCCACCCCCTCCCCTCCCGGTAGCTGGCGAGGTCTCTGCCCCCTTGACTTTTCCCAGCTTCGAGGAAATACCTCCCTTTAGGGGAAAGCGAGAGCTCGCGAGGGGAAGCAGGGGAAGCACTGAGTCGGGCAGGGGCATGAGCCTGATTTTCCAGTCTGGGGCCGGGCTGAGGGAGATGGCACCGGGGACGCCCGGGCCAGGGGCCTGACTCAGAGCCAGAACCACAAAGCTCTCGGCTGTATTGTCGTCGGAGAACAAGAAGCCACCAGGTTTATAAGAAACTGCGATTCATCCCTGCCCCCTTCCACCCTGTGCGCGGCGTCACGGTTAGACTCGGGGCAGAAAGAGCACTCAGGGTTCTGTCTCAGGGGGTCTTTCGCGAAGTCTGCCCTGGGTTTAAGGAAGGGTGGCAGCTTCAGGGCTGCTAGATCTCCAGAAGAGTCTGGGGCCAGAGGATGCAGCCCTCATGTCCCCACAGAAGTGGTCAAAGAACATGTCCCCACTCCCAGCCCAAAGCATGAGCTCTTAAGCCCCACATGCCGTCCCTGGGGCGGCTGCTGAGGCTGCACAGGGGCCCGCGGGGTCCTGGCGTCCCAGGCAGTCGGATGGGCATGGAGAGGTGGGCAGCCAGAACTTCCAGCCGGCTCTGCTGCTGCCCTCCCGGCCACCAGCTCACAGGTCCCAAGGTGAGAAGCAAGAGGCAGAGGCGCGTGGGTTCTATTAGCGAGGTGTGACGAACTCGCAGGGAGGGAGCTCCATGGCAGGCAGCATGCCCAGTGGGGTCCTCCTCCCGTTTCTTGGAGCTGCCCAGACCCCCGCCCCACGCAGACAGAACCCCCGAGAGTGTGGATGTGTGGCAGCGGGCCCAGTTGCCAGGGGCAGGGAGCTCAGAGGAGGGAGCAGTGCCGCTGCCCCACCCCTGCGCCTGGACCCCAGGACTCCTGGTTTCTTCGGGTCTGGGTCTTCCTCCGCTGCCGCATGCTGTGTGTCTGAGCCATTCCCTGCTCCTTGGAGTCCTTTTTTTTTTTTTTTTTAAGATTTATTTTATTTTTTTGACAGAGAGAGAGAGAGAGAGAGAGAGAGAGAGACAGACAGAGAGACACAGATAGAAGGGGGAGGGCCCAGAGCAGTCTCCATAGTTGTAGGTCATCAGTTTTCGACATGATTTTTTTCCACACAGGTGGGCGGGGGCCACACAGGGTGGGAACCAGGCCTGGGACCTCCCACATGGGAGGCACACCCCCTCGAGCCAGAGGCCGAACCCGGAGGGGCAAGAACCGAACTGGGGGCCTCCCACATGGGAAGCACACCGCAGTTCAGCATATGGGTCCACATGGGCCGGGGCCAGGATTTGATCCTCCTTTGACTGCTTCAGTCCCTGCTTCCCACCCCTCCTGCTCCCTAAGTGGAATGGGATTTGATGAGTAATGGGATTCCATTCTGCAAGGTCATCAGGCAGAAAAGGGCTGACTTCCCAAAGTCCAGGGGGATGCTCACGGTGACCTGGGGAGGCCTTGAGGTTGTGCATTTCTCCCGAGGAAGAGGAATGACTCTGAGCCAGAATTGGGTCGGGTCGGGCACCTTGTGAGGAGAAAGGAATCGGGGATACAAAGAAGTGAGCCTCAGTTTCCTCATCTGTAAAATGGGAAGAACATGTCTTTTAATGGCAGGCGGAGTCAGGAGGAGGCACAGTGCAGGAATATGGGCTCATCCCTGGGTCATCAGCTGTGTGACCCTGACACAGTACTTAACTTCTCGGGCACCTTCATTTCTTTGTCTGTAAATCAGGGACCACGATCCCTGTGCAATTGGCCTGAAAGCATTGTACAGTCTAATGAATTCAGAGGGTGAATTGCCTGGGTGGTGGGGAGAGTGGGGTAATCAAGAAGAACTTGTGTTTTTCCCGTTGCCAAACTCACTAGGAGTCAAAGATGAGACACAGTACAAGCTGGACGTGGCAGTATGTCCAGAATAGCGCGAGTCTGGGAACCCTGGTACATAGGCCCTTCCCGAGGCCCAGAGCCTTGGGTGGTAACCCCAGGTCAGTGTGTGTGTATGTGTGTACATGTGCGTATGTGTGTGTGTGTGTAATGCAAAGACTACGGGGGCCTGGTCTCTTGATTCCCAGCCACTGGTCCAGTCGCTAAGGTCTGCCTGACCATAGCCACCCACACCACGTGTCAGGTTCTGGTGCCAGTGATTGGAAAGAAGTGGAGGTGGGCGTGTGGCAGGAGGCAGTGATGGGCAGCCACACCAGCTTTATGCCCCGTGTGGCTGCAGACGCGGGTCTTAGGGCCCTACACGAAGCGCCAGCTGCCTGTGGCCCTGGTGGCAGGAGGTTGGCAGGACGCCTGTGACACTGTCCGGGTAACCGAGGCGGATGAGCAGCAGACAACAGGCCCCCAGGGACATCTCAGACCTGTGTGTCAGAGCAGATCTGGGTCTGGGGTGGTAAGTGGGGTTAAACTCAAGGTCAGACCTAGTCCATCCACTCCCATGCCAACAGGGCCTTGGGTGCCCTCCATTCTAGTGGCTGGGTCCCAGGTGCCCAGTCAGCTAGAGATGGCATTGCTAATGCCTGGTGTGTCCCTCTGCACTGAACACCTGCTTATCCACTTGCTTTCTGCCTGTGCTGGGATTTTATGAGGCCTGGAGCATGGCCTGCAGATCCTGGGTCTCCCTTCCATTCCCCAATTATAGGGTTTAGGGACCTCAGAAAAGGAAATGGAGTTGAGCTGCAAGGTGAGGAGCTGTGGGAAGACACGGACAGAACTTCCCACCCTCAAGAGAATGAGGTGGGAGGTGGCTCTAAACTGCTTAACTAGGAAGGACAGCACCAGGTGGGTCAGAGTTCTATATAATCCAGACAGTTCTTTAGCCTCTATCTGATGTTCTGGAGGTCGTCAGCTTGCCCCGGGCTCCTGGGTCTCCTACCTTATACCATTCTTTGAGAACAAGCTGGAGGGCCAAAGTGGACCCCAAGTAGAATGCAGAATTGGCAAGATGCCAGGCGGGATGCAGTGGTGAGTGAAGTTGTTTAGATGGGCAATAACTGTAGGATAAGTCAGTCATTTTTTTATTATTTTTTTATTTTTATTGCTTTTGACAGAGAGAGAGAGATATAGACAGAGACAGAGAGAAGGGGGAGGGCCCAGAACAGTCTCCATAGTTGCACATCATCGGTTTTTCCACATAGTTTCATTCCACAGGTGGGTGGGGCTGCACAGGGCAGGAACTGGGATGGGGTCTTGCCTCGGTGAGGACTGAACTGGGGGTACTCCCCAGTTCAGCACATGGGTCCGCACAGGCCGGGGCCAGGATTCGATCCTCGGTCCCCAGGGGCTGCAAAATGAACGCTTCACCCACTGAGCCATCCCGGCTTCCCAAGTCAGTCATTTTTGTATCGGGGGACTCGGAGCAGAAGATACAAAGGGCTCCCAGAGAGGGCAACAGTCCTTGTTTCTGGAATAGCATTTGTGTCCCTACTGCGGGTGGCGTGGGTGGACAGGAAAAGAGCTGACTTTGAGGAGGAAGATGATGCAACATGCGACAAGGCTGAGGGAGACAGAGGGCCTGCTCCTGGGCCTGCAGCCTGCTCCTCCCCACTCCCCCGCCCCTGCAAATGCTCCTCAGCCCCCCACCCCATTTTGGCCTGCCGCCCTAGGGAAGCTACACAGTATGCCCACCACAGACCCAGTGCCGGCTGCGGCTTCTTCCCTCTGACCTATTTTTTAATCATCTGATGGGATTTTTACCCCCCACCCCTCCATACACACACCAAAGCCCTGGCCCTCTGGGCCCGTCAGCTCTACCATGTGTCAAAACTGCCCCTGTCACTTTGTGTTGGTTTCTCAGTCCAGCCAGCCCCACCTTCAGGGCCTGAGAGCCATGGCTAATTATCCAGCTGCTGCGCCCCCACTCCCACCCTACCCCTCCACCCCCAGCCCCAACAGAGGGGACCCCAAGATGGCTAGGAAGAGAATCTGGGGTATCCTCACCCTCCTGGGTGGCAGGAAGTCCTTCCTGCTGTCTAACTTCCAGTCTTGCCTCCTGCTGCCCTAGCCCCATGTCGCACAGAGGATGTTGGTACTAGAAGGCGCTTGGGGATATTCCTCAGAGGATAGAAGGGGACAGCGAGTCTCCTGCCTGTGGTTTAGGGAAGTCTTCTGCCTCTCTCCCCACTTGTTCCCTCTCTCACAGAGATGGATAGTGTCTGCCAACTGTCTCAGTTTACAGAGCAGAATAGTAAGGCACAGAGAGGGAAAGGGCCTAGCCCAAGGTCATCAGGGACTGGTGGTGGAGGCAGGATCAGAACCCAGAGCTCCCTGTCTGTCTTTCCATTTGCTTCTGGGTCCTGCCCATCTGTTTCCACTTCTGTGCAGCTCTGTCCCCACCACCCCGACCAGCTGTGTTCCCTGCATGTCCCTCTCTCCCTTGCCCTCTGGCTGGGTGAAGCTTCATTCTGGCATTTCAGGGCTAGCCAGCTTGCTTCAGGCACCATTTAGGAATGGGATTTGTCTCTGCATCTTGTTCCCCTACTACTGCCTGTGTCCCCTTTTTCTCTCCCTCTTTCATTCATCCTTGCCTGGTCCAGCCCGTAAGTCTGTCCCCATCTCATCCCCTCCCTACAATGTTCACCACATGGACAAGCCAAAGGGCCGCAGGATAGAAGTGGACAGGTTCAGGGCAGACTCGTAGAGGCTCACAGACAGACAGACAGACAGACGTGCAGCAGGCACACTGAGATCTGGATAGACCTGAAGACGTTGGATAGAGACATGGAGATACAGAGACATAAGTTGACTCACAGCCCCAGAGAAAACAGATGGACAGACACACAGACAGATAAGTACAGAACCTACACTCAGGACAAGTGGGCAGAGAGTTTCCAGACCCTAACGACAGAGGTGGATGTAAAGAAGACACACTGTGACCCGGAGAGTCGCAGAATCAGACCAACACAGCAGAGAAACAAAGAGGCTCCCAAGTCCCAAGAGTCTGATAGAGTCACAGGGCAAATGGGGATAGTGTGGCTCACAGGAAGCCAGGAGAGGGCCTTGGAGTGAGAGGGGGCCGGGCAGGGGCTGTTTGCTGTCCTGTGGCCAACAGTGGGGTGGGGGGCCTTCCATGGGAGGCCCCGTGGCAGAACCTGACTGCGTCAAGGCGGTGTGCTGCCCCCAAGAACACAGGGTGGGGAGCAGAGAGGGGCCTGGCCGAAAAGGGGTTAATGCTGGGCCTGAATCCCACTCAGCTCTTTTTTTCCCTCCCCCACCCATCTTCCTTTACCCAAAGCCCTGGGTATTCCCCTACCCCCCACTCCTGGTAACCGGACCCTGCTTCCTGCCTGAGATTAAGGGCCTGTCTACTGAGATTCCCCAGGAAGGGGGGCGGGGACACAGCTTCTCCCCAGGGCCTCCCTGAAGCGCTGCTGCCCATTCCCAACCTGGCAGGCCACACGGTGACCGAGGTGCACAAGGGCCCAACATCTTAACCTTGCTTTCGGGGGGTGCAGGAATCTCGTCTGGAAGCACAGTGGGGGTGGGGTGCTGCATGGGCGTGGGTATGTGTTGGGTGTGAGTCTTGTGTGAAGAGTTGGGGTAGGAGTGAGAGTGTTTAGAGACAAGAGAGTAAAGATGATCTGAGCTAGGATACCCACGGAGAGAAAAAGATTGAAATGCAGAGGAACTCAGGCCTGTCCTGGAGCTGAAGGGTAAGGGCTGCCCCGCCTTCAGGGGTGTGTTGGGGCCAGGAAGGGTAAACCAGTCTGGGGGGCAGAGCCCAGAGCCCTTGACCTTGGGATGAGCTCACACTGACCACCTGGTGCTGGGTGCTGGGAACTCGGAACTCCTGCAGCTGTCACGGGGCTGGGGGGTGGGGGTGGGGGGTTCTGCAGGTGCCTGTCACTCCCCTTCTGCCAGCCCTGGCTGTTAATCCGATGGTTCCGGCCATGCTCTCTGAAGGACAGGCAGTCTGGACCCAGCGAGGGAGGGAGTTCAGAGTGGGTGGAGGTGAGCCAGGCAGATGCCCAAGGACCTCGGGGAGGCTGGCTGTGCAACAGGCGCAGGGGATCCGGGTCACTAGGATTTGTCTAGCACAGCTCTGTGTAGGGAGGGTGTGCGTGCACACACTTGGGTGACGTACATGCACAGGCTGGTGTGTTGGGAGTCCACACCTGAGGGGAAAATGGGCTGAGGGGCTTGAGAATGCCAGCCCTTGGGGTCACCTTGCTAGGAGCTCTTGGGGGGGAGTGGGGGGGGGGTGGCAGGGGCTAAGCCTAATTCATCTCTGTGATTCCAGAGTCCCCAGGTTCTGGCCCATCCCAGCCCTCACTACAGGAGTCTCTGGGAATGGTGCTTGGGTGTCAGGACGGGGAGCCAGTACTTCCTGAGACGAGGTCTGACAAACAGGTTCTCCTTTGGTCCAAGGCCCTTCATGGAGGCTGGATTGGAAGGGCCCTTTGTGGGGACCAATGGATGCCAAGGGGAGGAATGGGGAGAAGCAGGCAGCTTGGAGGAGAGGAAAGAGGAGCGATTTAGCGTAGCCTGTCCTCTGCTCCGCTCCTGCCTTGGGGCAGGCTCATCACTGGAGACCCAGCTTGTCCTGGCAGAAAGACCATTAGCTCCATTGACTGACAAGGAAACCAGAGATGTTCAGATACCTAAACAGGCCACACAGCTAGTGAGGGTTGGAATTGGGGTTCCAAGCCAGCCACTGTCTCCCTGTGCCCCAGCCACTGTCTCCCTGTGCCCCAGCCTCTGTTCCCTACGGGCCCCACAGGTGTCCCCGCCTATGTAGACCTCCCTCTCACTGGCTCCATTCCCTCTCTTCTTCCTGCCCCTCTTGTGCGGCTGAGACTTTCCCACTGAGTCACACTCTGGGTTTCTGACTTGTGGTCCCTGTCCCTCTGCATCTTTAAATCTCTCTTTGACAAAGGCAGCCCCGGCCTGTGCTCTCATTTCTTCCCTGCCTCATCCTCAACCTGCTGCTCCCAGCTCTTTCCTCTCCATTCTTGCAGCCTCTCAGGCTGTGCCCAACAGGGTAGAGGGCAGAAATCCTGAGTGCCCCTGGGTCTCCACTAACAGCTGATCACTCCCTGACTCCCCCACATGCTTGCGCTCCTCGCACCATGCACTATGAGCCCTTTCAAGAGCGTTCTGGGTCCCTAGGGGAGCTCAGGACTCCATACATTTTAAGGACAGGACCCAGGTGGCCATTGGATTCTAGGGTGAGGAATTGTCTGATCCTGGAGTTTTGATAAGAAGGTCTTTTCAGGGATGACGGGATAGCTCAGTGGGTTGAGCGCTTGCCTTGCGACTGTGAGGTCCGGGTATTGAATCCCGGCCCCGGCCCGTGCAAACCCATATGCTGAACTGCAGCGCAACCGGTAACTGCGGGGATGGCTTGATGGCATTGCCTCCCATGCGGGAGGCCCCAGTTCAGTTCCCCTCCATGCGGCCCCACATCCTCTGGTGTGGAATGAAACTATGTCACACCTAATGATGTACAACTATGGAGACTGCTGTGGGTCCTCCCCACGTCTCTCTCTCTCTCTCTCACCTTCTCTCAAACAATAAAATAAATCTGAAAAAAAAAGAAAAAAGTCTTCTCAATGCCTGTAGCAGATGCTAAACCTCCTTTCTCGCACTGAGGAGCACACAGCAGTGAGGTCAGGGCACATTGACTTTTTAAAGACAGGACATGACTTGGAAGTGGAAGAGCAAAGTAGGAGGGGCCTGTGGGTGGGATGTGTGAATTGCCTGGGGTCCCCATCACCTGGAGTCCTTAAAGGCACAGATTCCAGGACCTGTCACAGGCCTGGGAATCAGAATCGCTAGAGGCCGGTCCCAGGAATCCACACTGTAACAGCTTCCTGGCACAGACCACAACCCACAGGTGTGGCAGTGGTGTGTGACATCGTTTTGAGTCTTGATGGAAAACAGCTTGAAAAGAAACCTTGACTACATGTAAAGGGCAATAAGGTGAAGGAAACTGGTATCCAGATTGGTGGGTTAGGGGCAATTTTCTGTTTTCCAAACCTTTCCTGATATGATCATGACTTTTCATTTCTTCTTCCTCAAGATGGGAAGGCAAATACTCCTGTGGGAAGAGCGCCGGGTCGAGAGTCCAGAGACCGGAGTTCCAGCCTGGCTCTGGCACGATGCGCTGTGTAAGTTTGGTAAATCATTCCGTTTCCCATATTTACTACCCACCCGTGTCGTAACATTGGTGTTGGTCGGAGACCCTGACTCGCCCATCCTGGACACACCCCCGTGTATCTTTGCTCCCACCCCACCAGGGCCAGCCTTCTGGATGCTCAGTGGGCTCGGGTGAGAGAGGGGCTGGGAATGGCTGCTACAGGAATCCCAGAGGGCCTCATTGCCTGCTCTCCTTTCCCCTTCTCCAGCTCTGGGGCCTGGGGAGAGGGGAAGGAGGAGGAGGAGGAGGAGGAGGTGTCATTGCCAGGGTTCTTCTTCTCACCCAAGCTGGCAGAGGGGCGGGACTGGCAGCGGTAACTCCAGGGCCACTCAGCCCCCGCTTTTCACAAGCACTTTCTTTTTTGGGTAAAAGGAATTGGAAGGGGAGGGGTGGTGAGGAATCGGGTTGATGAGCCAGGCCTAAGACTCTCTAATAGCCCACCAGGTTATAGAGACTGCCCCCAGCCACTCTCTTCCTTCAGGGACATGTCCCCAGGTCCAGCTGAAACTCAGATTCCTAGTGCCCCCCGCCACCCAGAAAGCTGGGTGGGAGCCCGAGGTCATCCTGTTCAGAGGCAGGAGGATGGATCGCTTGACCTGAGGAGTTAGTGTGGAAAAGCGGAGGGGAAGAGCAATGGAGGAACAAGACTCCATTTGGCCTTCCACAGCCATGCACTTAGCAAAAATGTGCCCCCAAAGATGTGTCAGCAGTCAAGTCTCACGTCTCCTGGGGCAATCAGTCATTCAAGGAGGTCTCACTGAATTCGCAAACGTTTCCCCAAAAGTAGCCAAGGGCCCCAAGGACACCATCTCTTCCAAGCAATGCTGCCTCGCTTGGAACAGCAGGCAGAAACTTCTGCCTTCCTTAAGACGTGGGGAAATGGTGGGTAAAGGGGTGGGAGGTGGCCTGTCCTCGCTTCTGGTGCAATCACATATCTGGTCTCCATCCTCAGGGGATGTGCTGATTCTCTCCACCCCCCACCCTCCCTGGGTCATGCCCGCCCCCTGGGGTCCCTAGCTTTGCCTTCTCCTGCCAACCTGCCTCTTGGTTCAGCTCTAGTTGGGAGCAGAGAGTCCCCATAGAGCCCTAAGGGTGAAGCCCTGTTGGGCTGGGACAGAGATGTAGAGATGGGGCAGCCCCCAGGGGAGAATTGAGGAGTGCTGGGGAGGTGGGAGTGAGGAGGGGTTAGCCTTTACCAGATGAAAGCATTTTTCAGAACACTCTTTAAAAATCTAAGTCTTTGTCTATGAGTTGACATGCAAAAAATTCCATGACACCTTGTTGAGTGAGAAAGAAAAACACATTACAAAGCAGCACACGTGGTCTTTATGTAAAATTTAAATTATGTTGTGTTTTTTTTTGGTGTGAGTGTATGTGCATGTGCAAAAGACACACAGAGAGGCCATGTGCTGAGACGGACATCTGTAAGGGTGTACATCGAAATTTTAATCCTTAATTTGGGGTGATATATGCAGTCCTGATTTTGCTTTTACTGCTTAAGTTTTCTAGATGTTTTATCTCTATATGCAGGAAAACTCCAAATGATGCTATTTTCAATTGGGGAGGAAAAGGATGGTTTTCATCATAAAAGGACTATAACTACATTAGTCATCAGAAACAGGAAAATAGAGACAGAAAAGTCCCCATAACCCTATCGTCATGCAAGGAGCCCTTCAGAACGTGTGGTGGGTTTCCTCCCTGTCGGCCAGCGTTTCCACCCAGGTATAATCACAGATTGGAGGGGGCTGCTCAGGGACCCCCTCTCCTGTAAGGCTCACAGCCCCTCTGAAAAGTAGATCAGCTCCCCCCAGTGTACGGATGAGGTCCTGGAGGCTGACTGTCAGGCAAGGGAAGTGACTTACCCAGGTCACACACACCTGAACGACAAGCAGAGCCTGAGACTCAGCCCTGACAGCCCGCCCCGTGCTATGTCCAGTGTCCCTGGTGCCAGGCCCAGGTAGGGGGACTTTTGCGGGTGGGACCCGGCCCAAGGCCTCCCAAGCCCGAGTGAGGCTGCTGGGGTTACAATCCCTTTCAAGGACCTGCTGCCTATCAGGTTCCAGCTGGCAGGACTGGAGGAGTAAGATGCACCCCACATAGCCCACCTGGCCAGGAGCAAGAGTGCAAACGCTTCACTTGAAGCCACCAGCACAGAACCCGGGCCCCAGCAAGCATCCACGAAGATCTGGGGACTGTTCATGGTCGAAGAGGCTCTGAGCCTGCCAGAGCCGGGCAAAGGGCCCTGGCGTCCCATCTGCGCCATCACCGAGGGCTTCCTGCAGGTCGGGTCTTTGAACTGAGCCCTTCCATGTGCGGGGGGGTTTCCCCGAGGGTCCAGGGAAGAGAGACAGGCTGGCATTTCAGGTGGAGGGGTCGGCTGGCCCAGTCCGCAAAGTCTTGAAGCGCGAGCTATCACACGAGGCGCAGGCGCGGGGACGCGCGGTCCCCACCGCGGGGGGCCCCCCAGTCCTGCCGCCCGACTTGAACTTGCCCAGCATTAGCCACGAGGGGCGGGGCGAGGCGGGGCGAGGCGGGGCGGGCGGGGCACGGTGGCGGGCGTGAGGGCCACCGGAGCGCTCCATAAAGCCACAGCAAAGGCGCCGCCACGCTGGTGACAGCGGCCCGCTGGAGAGGGAGCCCGGGAGCTGCCGCGCGCCCGCCACACGCGGGCGCAGGACCTAGGCGTCCGAGCCGGGCTCCGGTGGGGCCCCCGCCTCCGGGGCCCCCGCCCCGCCCCGCCCCGCCCCCGCGGCCCTCGACCCCCGGGGCCGCCCCGGCGCGGAGGGGGCCGGTCCTCGACGGCTGAGGGAAGGTGCCCGCCCGCCCCGGATGGGCATCGTGGACCCGGGCTGCGGAGACATGCTGACGGGCACCGAGCCGATGCCGGCGAGCGACGAGGGCCGCGCGCCTGGCGCCGACCCGCAGAACCGCTACTTCTACCCGGAGCCCGGCGCGCAGGACGCGGCCGAGCGTCGCGGGGGCCTCGGGCTGGGGGCTCCTTACGCTGGGGGCGCCCTAGTGCCGGCTCCGCCAGGCCGATTTCTCGGAGCCTACGCCTACCCGCCCCGGTCCCAGGCCGCCGGCTTCCCGGGGCCGGGCGAGCCCTTCCCGCCGACGCCGGGCGCCGAGGGCTACCAGCCTGGGGACGGCTACGCGGCCCCGGACCCGCGCGCCGGGCTGTACCCGCGCGAGGACCATGCACTGCCGGCCGGGTTGGAGGTGTCCGGGAAGCTGAAAGTCGCGCTCAACAACCACCTGTTGTGGTCCAAGTTCAATCAGCACCAGACGGAGATGATCATCACCAAGCAGGGACGGTGAGTGAGACGCGCGCCGCAGCGCCAGCGGGTGTCTGTCTCTCTCGACGTTGCTAATGTTCAGGCTTTGGGAGCACACATAGGTGCTGGTAGTGAGGACAGGGAAGTTCGGGGGGATGTTTACTACAGGAAAATTGCATCAACAGGCAGAACTCAAAAGGGAGGTGGGTGAGAGTAGATACAATGAGTTACTTTCTTGTAGGGGGATGGTGTCTGTTTCACCCACAGGTGGTGTGTACCCTCCTCTCTGCCTGAGTGGGAGTCGCAGTGGGCAGAGGGAGAGCAAATGTTGCTTTCAGGTGACAGGGCGGGTGGCCTCTTAGCCCCTGTGTGTGAGGAAATGGAGAGGAGGGCAGAGTATTGCAGGGGGGGGCACTCACCAAGCCCTCATCGGGGCCCCCCAGTGCCCACCTCCCCCAGCCCTTTGCTGCTATTGCTCACAGGTCAGCTTTGGAAGGGGCGGTGAGGTTGGGATTTGGTGACTCGGTGACACAGTTGCCAAGTTTCCCTTCCGGTAGTACTTTGAGATCGTGCGTGCGTGCGTGCAAGTGTGTGTGTGGTGGGGGTGGTAAAGTGTGTCTGGGGAGGGCACAGATCCCTTCCAGGCACAAGCCACTGTCAGAGGCGACACATGCCTATGGATCTGAGCAGGTAAAGCCCACAGTGGGTCGCAGTTAGCAGCTGGTCCCACATTCTGTGCCCTTTGAGGTCAGTGCCCCGAAAGCCTGTTCACTTCCCTGTCCAGATAGTCACTGCCCATCTAGGGAGCCTGTGGCTCCATGGCTCAGGGTCCCCGGGGCTCAGTACGTGCAGGGAGGGTTTGGGGCTGAGGGTGCTGCTTCCGGAGAGAGCCTCCTGCGTGGGGAAAGAAAGAGAAACTGGCGACTCGTGTGGTATTTGTTTAGTAAGCAACACTCAGAGCAGGCCCGTGAGAGTGTGCACCCTCCCTTCCCAGTGGGGGCCTGTGGGGGCCCGTGGGGGCCGTGGCCCAGCAGGACCGGTGTGTGGAGGGTCTGTGTCATCAGCGGACCCGGAAAGTGGGGGGCTTGGGGAGGAAGAGGGGAGAGGCCGTGCTGGGCCTGGGCTTGGCATTTAGTCTGGGCATCACTGGAACATTCTTCCCTCCCGATGACTTCTGTGTGTGGCCTGGGATTCAGGGACTTGTCCACCAACCATAACTGGCTTCAAGTTGCTGAGCTGTTTCCCTTTCCCTGGGATGGACCCAGGAAAGTTGGCATTTTCTTCTGTGGCACGACCTTCATCTCCTAAGCCTTCTCTCTCTCTTGCTCTCTGTTTTCTCTCTCAGTCTTCTGATAATTCCTCTCAGCCCACCCCTTACTACCCCTGGCCCTTCTGGGTACACTCAGGCCTACCTCAGGTTTCTAGTGCCACTGGGTCTGAATCGGAGGGAACCCTGAGGATTCTACCCAGTGCCCTCCCTGCACAGACAGGGAAACGGGCCCAGAGACAGTAAGAGACTTCCAAGGTTACACAGCACACCCATCACTGGCAGAACTGGCACCAGAACCCAGATGGTATCTGCCTGGCTGTAAAAAGAGCCGCCTACACTGTCCGAAGGCCTTGATGCATTCAGAGTGCTTTCACTTCCATTATTTCACTGTGCTTCATAGGCCAAGCTCCCCATTATATAGCTGAGGGCACTGAGGCGCAAGGATAGCTAGTGGCTTCCATTCTGTCACAAAGAGACCTGAACTTGGGCCTCTACCCTGTCTTGTGGTCAGGAAGCCTCCCTCCCTGGGGCTGGGCTGGAGTCTCCCCACAGCCTGCTGCTAGGCCACGGCCCTTCCAGTCTTAAGGGATGGCGTGGACAGAGCCTCAGCCAGAATTCCAGTGGGTTGATGGGAACTGGCCCACAGGCTGTTTAGGGAGGGATCGCTGGGGATGCATCTGAGTGTAGGTCCCTGCGACCACCCCTACAGCCTCCTCTCCTTCACGTTCCTGCCGAGTAATTTTCTCTTGACAAGTTTTGTAGCCTCCTTTTTGGATCCATACACATACTTACTTTCTTTCATTATGAAACATTTCAACACAGTTGACCCTGAACAATGTGGGTTTGAACTGCGCAGGTCCACTTATATGCCGATTCCCCCCACCCCCACAAGAAATACCATATATGTCTTTTCTCTTTCTTACAACTTTCTTAACATTTTCTTTTCTCTAGCTTATTGTAAGAATATAGTACAGAAGGAGATGTCAGGAGAACTCAGCAGGTTGAGTGCTTGTCTTGCAACCACAAGGTCCGGGGATCGAATCCTGGGCCCGGCTGGTGCAAACCCATATGCTGAGCTTTGGTGCAACTGGTAATCTCTGTGATAGTGGCGAATGTTCTCGCCTCCCATGCTGGAGTCCCCCCGTTCAGTTCCTGCAGCCTGAAGCCACCTGTGTGGAATGAAACTATGTCACAACTAAGTGATGTACAACTGTAGAGACTGTTCTGGGCCCTTCCCCCTTCTCTCTCTTTATCTCACCTTTTCTCAATAAAATAAATCTTAAAAAAAAAAAGAATACAGTATCTAATACGTATCGCATACAAAATAAGTGCTATCGGTAAGGCTTCTGGTCCACAGAGGGCTATTAGTAGTTAAGTTTTGGGGGAGTCACAAGTCATGCTTGGATTTTCCACTGTGCAGGGGGTTGGTGCCTTTAACTTCTGTCTGTGTTCAAGCGTTGACCAAAGTGAAGAGGAAAATGTAGTGGACTTTCATCCACCCATACCCAGCTTCAACAGGTGTCAACACCCATGGAATCTTGTTTCTTCTTTATCCTCACTCACTCCACTCCTGCCTCTCTGAGCTACGTCTATATTAGTGACAGTGTAAAGAATTAATAAGTAAATCCTAGACACGATATTATTTCATCCTTAAATATTTCTCTATGCACCTCTAAAAATAGCTTTTGAAAAATAAACACAATACCATTAACAAACCTGAAAAGAAATTCCTAAACATTGTCAAATTTCCCTGATTGTTTCATAAGTGTGCGTGTGTGTTAACAATCCTTACACTTTCGATCCGTCCTGAGGGACGTCTTCAGACACGGCAGTGGCCCCTCACCATTTCCTTTGATGCCTCCCCTTGGATCTAGCCTCCGGGGTCCTGTGGTGGGGTGGAAAGGACAGACACACCACCCCAAATTTAATCCCACCAGCCCTGAATCATCCCATATCTGAGTTTGGGCTCCACTGATCTGGGGAGTAGGCAGCCATTTTCTTCCACTACTGGCTTCTGAGAAGCAAGACTTGGGCCAGAGAACAGGTTCCTTTCTGTCCTCCTGCTTCTGGCCTGACCCTCTGTGGGTTTCAGTGACCCACCAGTCACCACCGCATCACCCACGTCCTTCTTCCTTTTTGAAAAATTCTTCCAGCCCAGGCCCACCCACAGCCCCATAGCCTTTCCCCTGGGGCTGACTCACTTGCTTCCAGATCCTTCTTCTCCCACTCACCCTAGACCCATCCCTCAGTGTGGACAGCCATGCTCTCCTCCGTGGGCTGGACTGAGGAGTGGAGCAGTAGGTGATGGCGGGTCCAGAGGCCGATCCAGGCAGCTCCCATGGGGCTAGGAGGGGAAACTGAGGACAAAGGGATGGACTGGCTTAGCAGGAGGCTTTGGGGTTCAAATTTGGGTATTTGTGGAGATGTGGGTGCCTACTAGTGCCCACCCTGGACACGTGTTGTGCTTCTGTGCAGCACTGTATGGGTGCCCTGAGTGTGTTGGCAAGCATACTGTAGCTGACGGTCGCCCGTCTCAGCAGAGGAAGACAAAGGCTGGTGTCTGAGGGTGTGTGGGTGTGCATTAATTGCTGGCAATCCCCACTTTTCTGGGTGTGATTAGTTGATTATTATAATTAGGATAACTGGGTAGGTCTGTTGTTAAGTAGCCCTGTTTACATCTGTGTATGTATATGTGAAGTTAGGGGTTGATGAAACCATTTCAATTCCCCATGATCTTCCATCGCTGGCCTCACAGCCATTCTGGGTTTCCCTTCTGTACGTACCCAACTTCTGAGAATTTTGTAGATCTTCCAAAACTATGTTTAGCCTTAAGGCTGCTTTACTTGGGGCTGACTGGATTCATTTCTTTTGGGGCAGGTGAAAACGTCTCTGCTTTCTGTTTGGCCATTAGCTCGAGGCAGTCTGATTTCTATTAAGTGGGTCTGAGGTCGGAGGGAGTAAGAGACCACTTGATGGCCCAGTGCGTGGGCATTTTGGTAGGTGCAAGCCATGGTGGGAGAACCCTCCTAAACTACACACCCACCAATAGTGTGTGAGAGGACCCATTTTCCCACGGGCTCGTCAGCAGTAGATCTTACCGAGTTTGAAATGTTTTGCCCACAGGACTAGCAAAAACTGCCTCTTAACGCGTGCTTCCTGGCCGTGAATTGGAGCATGTCCGAGGCGTTCATGATGCGGGAGGCATCTGACAACCTTGCAAGACCTCATCATCCTAGGGACAGCAGAGGAACTTGGTGTCTTGGATCTTATCCTCTTTGAGCACAATGGTCCGTGGTCTTTGAGGGGGCCTCAGTGTGGCACCAGACCCACCTTCACTCCCTGTCCCTTCCTAGCAAAGCGCCTTGTAAACCAGGGGCTATTCTGGGATCCCAGCTGGTGGTGAGTCTAGACTTTTAGGGTGAAATTGAGACCTCCCTTCTCCTCTCCCCTTTACCCATCCTCTTCCTGTGTGTTCTCCATTTCCCTCTACTGGTGAGAGGCAGGGTGGAGGGGTGGAGAGGCAGAGATCACAATCTGCGCTCTGTGCAAGGTCAGGAGACTCTGGCTCTGCTCTCTCACAAGGAAGGTCACCACACCTCTGCAAGTCTCATTTTCTTCAAGTATACAATTGAAAATAGGGGAAGCCGGGAGGGCTCAGCAGGTTGAGCGCTCACTTTGCAGCCCTGGGGACCAGGAATCGAATCCCAGCCCTGGCCCGTGTGGACTCATAGGCTGACCTGGGGTGTGCTTCCCATGCGGGAGGCCCCCAGTTCGGTTCTCAGCCTCCAGTTTGGCCCTTGGCTCAAGGGGCCATGCCTCCCATGCGGGAGGCCCCCAGCCCAGTGCCCCCACTGCACGGCCCCCACCCACCTGTGTGGAACAAAACCACGTTGAAAACTGATGACTTACAACTGTGAAGACTGCTCTGGACCCTCCCCCTTCTCTCTATCTCTCTCTGTTTCTGTCAAAAACAATAAAACAAATCTTTAAAAAAAAATTGAAAATAACACTATATCTCAAAGGACTGGTTTAGTGAACTGGCTGCTGCATAAATAGAGACTCAATGACTATGAGAGGGACCCAAAATAAACCGGAATTTGTTTATAAAATATTACATATTTATTCTTACGTGTTTAAACTTCAGTCACCTTCGAAGTCCTCTCTGTTTGATACAATTCACCTATCGAGATTTTCTTCCACTGCTCAAAACAGTTTTTGAACTCATCGATTTTGAGGCCTATTAGTGCTTCTGCCATTTTTTGTTTCACCTCTTCCACATTGGCAGAACGTTTCCCTTTGAGGACTTATTCACTGGGGAAACCAAAACCACTCGGGGCAAGATCGGGTGAATAGGGTGGTTGGGGCATAGCCGTTATGCCATTTTTGGTCAAAAACTGCTGAACACTCAACGAGGTGTGGGCCGGTACATTTTCATGCCACACGTTGTTCATATAAATCACCCATCATGAAATGGGCAAACACAGTGAAAGAGTCTCCAGAAAAGTTCACTGAAACTGAACGCAGCCTCTCACAACCACACCAGCTGGTCCACTGATGCAGATGGGTCCCTAGAACACTCACGTAGTGGGGGAAGCCTGTACTGCAAGGGGCCCGCCCTCCAGAAGACGGTCCCCCTTGTTTGTTCCCTTCTCTTCCTTTACTTCTACTAGTTTGGATAGGAATCAGTGACAATATAGAAAACGAGTGAGTGACTGGACCACTGTGGTAGAATGAATTGGTGATAGGAATGGATTGAAAATATCCTCTCACCCTCAACTGCTCAAGGCCTCACTTCTAAACTTTGATTTCCCAAGTCAATTGACCTGCCAAGCCCCTGGAACTCAGGGCCTGGAACTGGAACACCAAACACTCACTCGGGGGCCTTCAGCTTGGCCAGAGGGCTTTGACAGCTCTGGGCCCGGGGCAAGGTGGGATCAGGGGGGAGAGCGAGGGGGTAAGCTGAGTGTCACATCTTTTGAACTTCTTACCAGCTGTCAGAGGAAAGATGGCCAGAAATTATGACCTCCATTTACGAAACAGGTTGGTTTGGCAGTTAACTTATCCAAGGGCATAGAGCCTGTAAGTCTCCTGTTCTCAGCCCAGGAGAGTCTGGGGAAGACAGGAATGTGGATAGCACCTCTCATAGGAGATGGGGAGAAGTGTGTGAACTACAAAAAGTAGTTCTGATGAGGGCTAACTCTGCCATTCTGAAAACTCTGGCTAAGCCACTGGAGATGTGGTGGAATTGGTGCTGGTAGAGGTGGTGGTTGTAGCAATGGTGGTGATGGTTATCATGAAGGTGGTGATGGTGGAGATGCTGGTTGTAGTGATGGTGTGGTGGGAGTGGTGATGGTTATGAAGGTGGTGATGGTGGAGATGCTGGTTGTAGTGATGGTGTGGTGGGAGTGGTGATGGTTATGAAGGTGGTGATGGTGGAGATGCTGGTTGTAGTGATGGTGTGATGGGAGTGGTGATGGTTATCATGAAGGTGGTGATGGTGGAGATGCTGGTTGTAGTGATGGTGTGATGGGAGTGGTGATGGTTATCATGAAGGTGGTGATGGTGGAGATGCTGATTGAAGTGAGGGCAGAGGAGATTATTGTGGTGATGGTGACATGGAGGTGATGGTTGTGGTGATGGTGGAGGGGATTATTGTAGTGATGGTGACAGGGAGGTGATGGTTGTGGTGATGGTAGAGGTGACGGTGGAGGTGTTGACTATAGTGATGGCAATGGAGAAAATGGTTGTAGGGATGGTATGATGCGAGTGGTGATGGTGGAGGTGGTGGTTGTAGGGAGGTGGTGTTGGGGGTGCTGATGGGGCAGATGGGGGAGATGGTTGTGGCATGGGGTGCTTCTTTCTCTGAATTTATTACTCTGGCACAATAATGGAGCATCCCAACCCCAACTTCCTCCACTTCCCCTGGGAAGCAGGACTTTGAGCATGAGGACTATGCTTCCAGCCACCTAGGACTTTAGTTACTTTTCAGAAGGCCCAGGCCTGGGGCAGGCCATACCACAGACATCAGGCCCCAGAGGAGGGGACAGGAGACCTTAAGGATGGGTGCCACAGTGTAGGAAGGAGTGTCTTAGCACCATGAGAGCCACAGTGGAGAGGATACGTGGCAGACTGAGGTCAGACCAGGGCTTGGGGGACCAAGGCATGAGGACCTGCCTTTGGGGGACTGGCATGTGGCTTTACTCTCCCCTAGGAAACAAACTAAGTCTAGAGACAATGGTGTGCAGCTTATGTCTCACAACTGATCCTCTGAAGGAAAAGCACTAATAAATGTCCTGATTGTAGAGTTTGCCGACTCTTGTGATGTAAATACTCCTATGGTGGCTGATTTCAAGCTACCCACGTGATAGTCAGTGAACACACAGTAGTGCCCATTGCGTAGTCTTTCCACAGGCAGGTACAATAGACGTAAGTAACCTCAAGAGCAGAGATAATAGGAAAATGTAGTAAAAGAATCGGGAAGTGATGATGTTTGAGTATTTATTACCTTCATTTATAGTATAATGTATTTCTTTGTAAGTTTATATAATTTAAGTTTTAATTATGGGTGTGTTTAACAACTGGCTGGCAGACCTCCAGAACATTTCCACTTGGCTCACATGAGGGGTGGAAGTGGCTCCAGCGCATCACAGGACCATTGCACAAGGGGCCGCTGTCGGAGGTGTTGGGGGCTGATGGATATTGGTGGGTCTCTTCTTCCCAGGCGGATGTTTCCATTCTTGTCATTTACCGTGGCTGGGCTGGAGCCCACCAGCCATTACCGGATGTTCGTGGACGTGGTCTTGGTGGACCAGCACCACTGGCGGTATCAGAGTGGCAAGTGGGTGCAGTGTGGAAAGGCCGAGGGCAGCATGCCAGGTATGCCCCCCCTGTGCACCCCCTGGAGCAGTTGGTACCCTTTTTCTCCAAGACTGGGCGCCCCCTGGTGGACCCAGGAGGAACCCCCAAGCCTCTGCCCTGGAGATTCAGGATTTAAGTCCCCATCTCACCCCACCCCATGCCCTCCCACTTCTCTTTTCTGTTCTATCATCTCTTTTTACTTTGCTCTGGCCTGTCTTTTGCTCTCTTCTCTGCCCACACCTCCCCTTGCCCTGCCTGGCCCCCCCAGCCCCTCCCACATCCTTTTTGATATCCCCTCAGAACAGGCACAGAAGTCCGCATTACCAGGGGTCTGGTCCTGGGGGGGCTGCCTGCCAAAGAGGTTAACTGTCCACAGGAAACCGCCTCTACCTCCACCCCGACTCCCCCAACACTGGAGCCCACTGGATGCGTCAGGAAGTTTCATTCGGAAAACTAAAGCTCACGAATAACAAGGGGGCCTCCAACAACGCGACTCAGGTGGGACCCCTTCCCACAGGCGAGCCCCACCCCCACTCCCGGTCCAGGTCCCGAGGGCAGAGGGGCCTGGCGGGCTGATGCTGTATTCTGAGAGTCACTTTTCTTCCTCCGACTCTGTTTTTTTCCATCCACCTTGGAAGGAAGCTGAGGTGGGAGGAAGCTGAACCTCAGGGCAGACAGGGCATCACATTCCGGCTGTCACAGGCCAAGCCAACCTGGGGGTTTCCCTACTGAACCCCAGCCTGCTGTCACTGTGTACCATGCTGGGCATAGACTTGGAACTCAGTAGTCCCAGGGGAATGGCTGCCCTGAAAAGCTCTGTTTATGCTGCTACCTTGGTCACAGTGGTCGTCTGGGGGTAGGAAGTGGAGCAAGAGGGTAGAGCTGGTGCCCCAGGGGCTGGGAACCGGAGCTGGAAGGCCTGAGGGAAGTCCCATGGTGGTGGGAAGGGGAATAGATAGGATGGCCTCAGGGTGGGGAGATTCTTCAACTCCACCCCCCAAACCTTCTTGCTCTCTCCCAGATGATTGTGCTCCAGTCCCTCCATAAGTACCAGCCCCGGCTGCACATCGTTGAGGTGAATGATGGAGAGCCAGAGGCGGCCTGCAACGCTTCCAACACCCATATCTTTACTTTCCAAGAAACCCAGTTTATTGCGGTGACCGCCTACCAGAACGCTGAGGTGAGGACTGCCCCGCGCAGGGCAGCTGAGTGGGGGCCCGAGCCTGAGCCTGCAAGAGGGAGGACTGGAGAGGGGGACCCCCGTGTTCCCTTCGGAGGGATTTTGTAGGCTTTGTAGCCCGATTCAGGATTCAGGCCACTGTTTCTCCTTTCTCTAGATCACTCAGCTGAAAATTGACAATAACCCTTTTGCCAAAGGATTCCGGGAGAACTTTGAGTCGTAAGTGCCGCTGGGCCCAACTCACCTTTGCAGAGGCCTCTTCTTGGTTCCTCCTGTGGCTGGGACTCCAGTGGGCTCAGCACATGTCTCTCTCTCTGGCCCTGAGGGTGGGGTGGGTGCTGGGGGGCGGGCAGGCCCGGGAAGCGGGGTGGGGGAGGGATATGTAACAGGCAGGCTCACAGATGACGGCTTCTGCTCCTGATCCCCTCTTCTTACTTACCTACCCTATTTTTTAGCATGTATGCATCTGTTGACACCAGTGTCCCCTCCCCACCTGGACCCAACTGTCAATTGCTTGGGGGAGACCACTACTCTTCTCTGCTACCCAACCAGTATCCTGTTCCCAGCCATTTCTACCCTGACCATCCTGGGCAGGCCAAGGATATGGTGCCCCAGCCTTACTGGCTGGGAGCCCCCCGGGACCACAGCTATGAGGCCGAGTTTCGAGCAGTCAGCATGAAGCCTGCATTCCTGCCCTCGGCCCCTGGGCCCACCATGCCCTACTACCGAGGCCAGGAGGTTCTGGCACCTGGACCTGGCTGGCCTGTGGCCCCCCAGTACCCTCCCAAGATGGGGCCGGCCAGCTGGCTCTGCCCCATGCGGACTCTGCCCATGGAACCTGGTCCTGGCGCTTCAGACGGGCGGGGGCCAGAGGACCAGGGCTCACCCTCAATGTGGACTGAGATCACCCCCATCCGGCCAGAGTCTGGTGACTCAGGACTGAGTGAAGGAGATTCTAAGAGGCGGCGTGTGTCCCCCTATCCTTCTAGTGGTGACAGCTCCTCCCCTGCTGGGGCCCCTTCTCCTTTTGATAAGGAAACCGAAGGCCAGTTTTATAGCTATTTTCCCAATTGAGCAGATTGACGCGGTGAAAGGACAGAAACAGCATTATGGGGTTGTCTACTCACTAACAGACACGGACTCAGGATGAGCTCCGTTTGTCCCTTCTTCTGTAGTGGGTGGGGAGAGAGATTCTGGGGTGCACTGGCTGCTTGCTGGACCATGGTGAAGCCTGAGAGGAGTGTCTCCCCCCACTTCCTGTACCCTAACTACAGCCATTTACCTGGTGCTGCTTCTGGCTGTGGGTTCCCCGCCGGAGAACAGAAAACAGAACAAGGAAGTCTTGGACATGAAGAAGAAGCTGCCCATTCTTCTGGGGGTTATATGGGGGGTTGGGGTTCAGGTGGGGAAGGCAGAGACCTGGAGATTCAGTTTCCCTCCTCTGCAGAGGAACTTTCAGCATTTTTGTTCACATGTGTGTTCATCTCTGATTTGAAAATAAAGATACCGGTACATGGATTTTAAAACAGCCAGCCAGGGACTTTGGGCAGCTGGCTTGAACCCCACCCACTCAGAGACAGCGGGGTCCCCATGGAGGGAATAGGGGGATAGTGCACATCTCAAAAAGCAAAGTCTTGGTGAGGGTTGGCTACGTGTGCACGCATGCTTTTTCTTTTTTTATATTTTTTGGAATGGGGGTGGCTATTTATTGTACAGAGAGTGGTGTCTGGATATATTTCTTTTGTCTTCATCACTTTCTGAAAATAAACATGAAACTGTCAAGTGTGTCCTGCTTCAGTGTCTGGACAGGAGACATGGGGACTCCACTGGGAATTGCAAGTGCACCAAAGCTGTTCTGTGGACTCTTGAACAGAACCTGAAGTTCTGAAGAACCTGTCCCTTCTAGAGACCCCAAGTGGCTTCATCCAGGGGATAAACCGAGTTAGAGCAAGAACATGTGTCCTACCTTCAGGGCTCAGATTGATGGCAGCTGTCACCTTGTAAGACGTCTTGGGAAAGAGAACCATCCCTCTGCCGATGTGTGTACCTTGACCTGTGGAGGAGGGGTGTGAGGCCAAGGCCAGAGGATGGGGCTGGGGGAGGTAAGGGGGCTCCAAGAGGAAGGATGGCCTTGACTTCTCTTTGCACTTCTAGCTTTGGTTCTCCATCTTCATCTTAGGGTTGTGCAAGAATTCAAGGAGTAAGTATAAGTTGGACCACATGAAATTGCTGTTTTTGTAGGTCAAGAACAGCCAAAAAGATTGGGGAAGCTGGGATGGCTCAGTGGGTTAAGCACTCGCTTTGCAGCCCTGGGAACCGAGGGTCGAATCCCGGCCCTTTCCTGTGTGGACCCATATGCTGAACTGCAGTGTGCTTCCCATGCAGGAGGCTCCCAGTTCAGTTCTTGCTCCCTGGTCCGGCCCATGGCTTGAGGGAGTGTGCCTCCCATGCAGGAGGCTCCCAGCCCAGTTCCCGCCCTATGTAGCCCTCACCCACCTGTGTGGAACAAAACCACATCGAAAACTAATGAAGTTCAACTATGGAGACTGCTCTGGGCCCTTCCCCTTCTCTCTGTCTCTCTCTGTCTCTGTCAAAAACAATAAAATAAATCTAAAAAAAAAATGTTTAAAAGAACAGCCAAATATTGGCAGTGTCATATGATTCAACCTTATATGTGAGGGGTTTAGAACAGTGCCTGATAAACAGTAAGCAATGGGTAAACTATTGGTGTTATTACTATCATTCTCTAGCTCTGTTTCTCTCTATGTATTCACACAGCTGAATTGTGTTTGATATGTGCTTCTTTTAAAAAAGTTAAGCAATGCAGTAAGTATAAAAATAGTAATAAATTATTTCAAATTTTACCAGCTGTCAATAATTATTATTAACATTACATAGTGAGATAGACAGAAATACTTTAATAGAATTAGAATCATGGAAGCTGGGATGGCTCAGTGGGTTAAGCGTTTGCTTTGCGGTCCTGGACCCTGAGGATCGAATCCTGGCTCTGACTCAGGTGGACCCACATGCTGAACTGGGGTGTGCCCCCAGTTCAGTTCTTGACGGGACCTATGCAGGAGGCTCCCGGCCCAGTTCCTGCCCTGTGCAGCCCCGCGCCCGCCTGTGGAGTGAAACTATATGGAAAACTAATGCTGTCCACTATGGAGACTGCTCTGGGCCCTCCCCCTTCTCTCTGTCTCTCTCTGTCTCTCTCTCTGTCAAAAAGCAATAAAAATAAATCTCTAGAATTAGAATCATATTGAAAATGCTTTCTCTTAATCAACATTCCACACAATTGAATTTTAGTTAACAGACTTTATAACAACAAAACCAAAACTATCAAACAAACCATCATCCTACCCACTCCAAACTCTCAAGTGAATTAAGAGAATTGATTAACTCAAGACCAATTTTTCTTCATGATAATAAATATTTCCTGAAAGAGCACTCTAAGGTTAAGAAAGGAACTTATCATCGCAGCACTGTTCACAGTGGCCAGAACATGGGAACAACCAAAATGCCCTTCGATAGATGACTGGATAAAGAAGATGTGGTACATTTACACAATGGAATACTACTCAGCGATAAGAAATGATGAATTACAGTCATTTGTGGCAACATGGATGGACCTAGAGACCATCTTATTAAGCGAAATAAGTCAGAATGAAAGAATCCGGAAAAATATGCCCTCACTTATAGGTGGAATATAAAACTGAAAGTTACAAAGACACAGAGACCTATGGACACACCCAATAGCTTGGTGATTGCCTGAGGGAGGGGGAGGAGGGGGGAGGGAGAGAGGGAGGGGAGGTGGGAGAGGGCACCAGCATTATGGACACACTCAATGG
>PVKE010007486.1:0-50519 GCA_004027555.1 Craseonycteris thonglongyai
TCAAGTTCATGGCATTGCCATTTGTGAAGAGACCTTCCATTTATCGTATCAATGTACGGTATATTACGGTATGTTCGAAAAATGTCATTCATTAAAAATTTAATTAAAAAAAGAACTGGTGTTGCCTCGGAAGTGGGGGGTAGTCTTATACAGCGAATATAGGCCTAAACCTATGTTTTAACTGTAAAATTAGGGGGTCTTATATGCCCGGTCGTCTTATACGCCGGAAAATATGGTATACCAAAGAAGGGCAGGCACCAGCTCAATGAATTCATGTTTTACATCCTTTTTACTCACAGTGTGGTCTGGACCAGCAGCGCAAACATCATCTGGGAGCTTGTTAGAAATGCAGAATCCCAGGCCCTGCCCCAGACAGTGGCCCCAGTACAGATGTTCTTTCCCAGAATGACACTGCACAACTTCTTCACTATCTCTAGGGCATGAACTTGCTGAGCTGAAGCAATTTCTATTTCATTCTGTTCCAGCTTGCTCGTGTCTATGCCTCTGTGTATTGTATTATTTACTCCTAATTATGGAGCAGTTCCTTTTAATCCATTATTTTAAAATCCTTCCTAATTTAATTCTGATGTAAAGAATCTCTGGAAGAGCCTGTAATGACACTAGAAAAATGCATCATGCATCCTGGGGTGACAGTGACTGAAAGCAGCCCT
Source organism: Craseonycteris thonglongyai (assembly GCA_004027555.1). Classification (NCBI taxonomy): domain Eukaryota; kingdom Metazoa; phylum Chordata; class Mammalia; order Chiroptera; family Craseonycteridae; genus Craseonycteris; species Craseonycteris thonglongyai. The sequence continues at coordinate 672 of PVKE010007486.1, forward strand.
GGGTGGTGTCCCAAAGACCTTTGTGTGGCTAGAGAAATAGACCCTTTGCTTCCCAGAAAGTTCTGGTAGTTGCTGAGGCCCAGGCTCACTATGTTCCAGTTCCACTACAGGATAGAGTTTTCTCCAAAAAGCCACCAAGGAATCTCACCAAAGGATGAAGTGTCCGATTTTCAGCCTAGACATAGATCCCTCGTCTGGTAGCTAAGAACAGCTTGGAACAGCAGGGCATGTTTGCAAAGCTGCACTTGTGGTGGGATGACCGTAGCTCCTGCTATCAGGCCTCATAGGACCACACGGTATCCGGAGCAGCTGCGGGGCCAGCAGCAGCCAGCTGCGAGCTTACGTAATTAGGCTTTTTATCTTTACATTTGTCTCAGGACATCTGAAACCTTCAGTGTGCCCTGTCACTAATTAGGTGACTAATTAAATAGTTAGCACTCACTTGCTGATCTTAGAGCTAAATCCCAATGAACAGGTTGGTAATTGTCATGGTTCCTTACTATCAGTCTCTGCCATATGAATTGATGGACAGGTGCTCTCTGATGGTCCATTGGGTACCAGGGCAAATGCATTGTGGTGGTCAGACCCATGGCACATGAGATACTGCTCTCCTGTGCCTGGGGAGCAGGCAGGATCATTGGGGCAAGACCAGCTCACCATATTGTTACACTGGTGTCACAGTGGGACTTGTCAGGGCCTATACAGAGGCCCTTTGGTGGCTGGGGTGGGGGTGAGAGGGTGGGAACAGTTATGTCAGACTCTGAGCCCCAGTCTCCCCAAGTAGAAGGACCTGACACTCTGCCACCAGAAAATAATGACCTGGAACTCTCCCCATCTTGCTAAATAATCACAGTCAGGCTGCCTAATCTGATTCCAATATTTAAAAATAATTACTGTTAAACGAAAGTATCTCCATTTACTGAATTTATCTACTCCTGCTCATTTCAGGATAACTTTATCTGCAGTTACCCACAGTAGAGACTCCCAGAACAAAAGAAAAGCAAGACACTGGGCATCATTGGGCCTTTTTTGGAATCAGCTTATTGTCAATTTTTGTGGGTTTGTTGTGATGCTTTGGGGTCAAGGGCACTAAGTAGGTAATGCATTCTTCATGATCACACAAAGTGCAAGCCTCAGACTCAGGCCAAGTAATGGGCTCACCCACCCAGTCTTCAGCCTCTACTGTCAGATTATTTCCCAATGCTGACATCAGCACCTGTCTTGGTTTGTGTCCCTTCAAGAACTGAAAACAAAGAATTTGGGTGCAAGTTCATTATTTGGGAACAATCCTGGGGAACTACCTGAGAGAGCAGGGCAGTGAGATGGGACCCCTGAGATATTGGGAGGAGATTTGGAAGAGAAGCCTGGAAACATAGGCATGGGGACCCTTTCACGGAGGCGCCAGGCAGCCATCCTTTCTGGGGAACGTGTGAGACACACACGCCTTCTGGCGGTTCTGAATATATTCTAATTCCTTTCAAAGGGATAACCAGAGTCCTTCTAACATACCAACATAGTAAGGCACTTAGAGTTGGAAAAAAAAAATGCATTGAATTTCCCTTTTTATTTTAAAAACTTGTGGTAAAGAAAAATATTGTGAATCAGTTTCTTAGGCACAGGTTCATGTTGAATAACTTTTTCTATAAGCAACAGATTGTGAAAATTCTAGATTTAACCATTCTCATATCAGAGCTGCTTACAAGGGTGGTGTGGGAGTCGGGGTGGAGGTGGGAGTTATAAAAAGACAGCTTCCTGGTCCATATTGCTAGGGTTACAATTCAGTGAGTCTGAATTGTGGTCCCAGAAATATGTATTTTTAACATACTGTCTAGGTAATCCTGATATGTAGCTGGGTATAGAAACCATTTATGTAGACATTCCTCAAAATTGGCAGTCTTATCTATAAGGAAACCTATTTCCCCCTATAATTGCTCATTGTAACTAACCTCTTTTTATGGACTTGTTTTCCAAGCCACATTTTCTAGTTCTCAACAAAATATATAACTTCTAAATCACATCATTGCTTCAGGGCTTAACCAGGCATAATTATTAACTTATCATTAAACATTATATAGCTGAAGTCATTACCCCATGTCATAGTATTTACGTGCTGAATTGGCCCTCATAGAAAGTGTTTCACAAAGCTTCATGCTTCAGCTATTACCATGAAGAATGAAGGTTCAAGAAGATATATCTGCCAAAGCGTGAGGAAACCTGCCCATATGATGTTAATAATGATTTCCTAACCACCAGCATTTGCCCAAAACATAAAATCCTTCCTCATCCCTCCCACCAAAAATGATCTCACTTGCTTTTGAATTCCCATAATGCTTTGTTATTTCATTATTATGGAACTGACTGATTTGTATCTTGTGCTTTGCCATCTCTTGTGTTCAAAGGCTTCCCAACTCATCTTTCATAATTGCCCTTTACATCTTGTATATGCTCAGTGTACCATATTTTTCCATGTATAAGATGATACTTTTGTCAAAAATTGGTAGACCAAAAATTGGGGGGTCATCTTATACACAGAAGTAACCCATGTATTGATTTCTTAAAGGTGGGTTAGAAAAGTAGGGGTCATCTTATACATGAGGGCATCTTACACACAGAAAAATACAGTATATAAACATATGCTCAAAGTATAAATGTATCACTTCTTAGATTATATGTAGGTGAAAACATCACTAATCATTTTCCCTAAATGATAGAGAAAAACCCAATTTCATCTTATTCTGTTTTGTCAGAACTCCCAAATTTTATTTTTACTTGTTCAATGAACATTTCAAACATTACACCACTTTCAGTAAGGATTTATGTTTTACTTTTATGCAGAGATATGCTTTTCATCAGAGATTCTGAATCCCCAGTCCCCCCCCCCCCCGCCCCATCCCAGTCCCTTACTTACCCTGAGCCATACACTTAGACTCAGGCAGGCATAAGAGACTAGCTCCTTGGCCCCCTCCTGGTTCCTGCTGGGGTTTCCATGCAAGATGGCATCCAAGAGAAGAGAGGGCCGGAAGAGCTTTTAGAAGTGCTGGGAATCCTGGTCCCACCCTCTTTGGTGTCTCTCTGGAGATCATAGTGTGCTGCTACCCACAGCTGTAGGGCCATGGCCGCAGCTGCTGTGTTATTTTTACTAACACACAAAAATGAAGTAAGTGACCAAGGACCATGTCAAAAAAAAAAAAACCACCTCTTTTGTGATCTAAACAGAAAAAATGTTGCTGAAAAATGTTCTGAAGTTTTCAGGGAAAAACTAGTAGATTTCTCTTAGTATATTATAATAAATATATTGTTCTGCCATGTATTTTCCTTCTAGTATTGGAAATTCACATAACTCCCAACTTTTAAACCCCTTCTACCGTTTTATCATTCATTTTGTGACATTAGGTGGTATCATTAAGGCTGAATTAAATCTAAGTAAAATAGGCAGTTAGTTAAATATCTATCTTAAGCTAAGATTTAATGTCTTTTGGCAAATATTTTTGTCATTGTTTTGAACAATTTAGAAAACATACATTTTACTAAGTTAAATTATAACATCTAGATTGATATGGATAATTAGTCTCTCTACGTTATCTATTTGTTCAAATAAAAGCATTAATGAAAGCAGTTAATCAAATCACTTGCTTTTGTTGCCCTTGCTATGCCATTAAAAAAAAAAAAAAAGCAAAAAATAAAAAAAATAAGCATTTACCTGGCAAGCTGACAGGTTTTTATTGCCCAGAAGGGTAAGCAACATGAAAAGTTTTATGTTTCTTTTATCGTGTTCGCAATAAATTGGCAATGTGACCCTCTTTATTTGAAGGATAAGGATGTTGAGACCTCATTTTGTAGCTGTCCTCCTAAAGCATGGAATGAAACACAATACCTTTTACTTATTTCCCTGGATACTCTAATCCCTCCCTGCTTTACAAGTATCTCTGAGCTGTTCCTCTCTTTGTATCCACAGCAACGTGAAATCCCCACTGGAATTATCTGCACGAAAATGCAGGTGCACTTGTTTAATGTTTCATTGGCTTGAGCACTTAACTTGAACTTTTTTTTTCCATGACATGGTGACCTTTGAATTTGGAGCAGAGGGCTCACAATGATATTAGCTATTATTTATATACATTGAGCCATCACTGTTAGATCCTAGAGTGGTGCTTTTTCTATGTTTTTGTTGTTCCTACCATTTTATCTAATGCGTGCCCAACCTCAAATGTGCCTTCTGACCTGCTATTCTATTTGCAGGAACTTTTTAAATATTCATAAGTAATCAAATTAAAAGTCTTAAACATTTGATCTCCCCATTTCATCCTCAGAGAGCTAAAATCTATTAGAATTGTAGATTATACATTTCATGATTTTGGACCAAAATTCTTGGATAGTTATACATTTAAGAAATTAAATATTTGGTTGTTTCTAAATCAAAGATTATATAAAAAATATTAAGTTGGAGAAAAAATGGAAGTGCTGGTGATAATTTCATGTAAAGGCATGAAAGAGGCAGGGTAAGTCCATGAATCATAAGAAGGTTGATGTTACAAAGAAGGTTGGACAGGTTAGATTAGGTCCCTCCCATAAGGCTCTGTATACCACACTCATGAACTTGCACTTAGCATTTCACTAATAAAATCATCAACATTCATTCAAAATGTTCTCTACAGCAGGCAATATTGTAAACATTTTACCATTACCATTTCATTTAATCCTCACCATACCCCTATGTAGCTTTATGTTCTATTATTCCCACTTCACAGGCTAGAAAACTGAGCCTCAGAGAGGTTAAATTATTTGGTCAAGGTCAAAAAGTTAGAAAGTGTTGGAGCTGAGAGTCCAGCCAAGGCAATCTGAATCTCGAGCCCACAGCCTTAGCCTCTCTACTCTGTTGCTGCCGGTGTGGTGAGCAAGCATAGAGATTTTTAAAGCCAGGAATGATTGAGATTGGATTTAATTTAAAAAGAGGTTTTCAGTAGCTGTGTGGAAGATGGGCAGGAGAGACTTGTGCCAAAGACTCACCCTGAGACTATTTCTCTAGGCAAGAAGGTAAACTAAGGTAATGTGCCCTAGAAATCACAGGTTGGGGGCCTCCAAGAGATGTGGACAAGGTAAAGGTGACTGGACTTGATGACCAGTTATGGGAAGTGAAAACGAGGGTGGGAGTCTGAAACTGGCTCTCAAATTCCCAACTTGGAAGGTGGCTAGTTGGCCATGCCTTCTGTGGAGATAACAGAAGAATGGAACAGGACTACAAGATGGGACTTTGCGATGCCCCCATTAGGACCAACAGACATTTGGAAGTTGGGTTTTGAGCTCAGAAAAAAGCTGTCATGTAAATGTAAGATGAAGAAGTCATGTTGCTACAAAGCGTCACCCAGGGAGATGGGACATGAAGACTGGGAAGCTTCTGAGGGATAGGTGGGCAAAGGAGGAGAAAATGGTAAAGAAAAAAAAATGCCATCATAAAAGAGAACCTTAAGACAAGGTGGTGTCAGGTAGACAGCATGTTCATGGCTACAGCTCCTGACTGGGGCTCCTCCATGGGCCCAGCTCCTCAGGATTTGCACCAATGATAGCACTCCACTGTTAGTCCTTGGGTGACTGCCCATCCCTTAGTGGTCCCAGAACCCTGGATATGCTTGACCTTTATTCCGTTAAGCCCTATAGAGTTGGCCAGCTGTTTCCTGCCTGGACCCTGATTGATACAGGGACCTTCCCCTATCACTACCTACCCTTCCTTCATGAATCACCATGAGTAGAAACTTCTAGTCACCTCTCAGTATTCATTCTGCACTTTATCCTTGGTAACAGAACCATAGGCAAAGTGGTACCTGGAACAAGTAATGTGTTTCTCTTGGAAAACAAACAAACAAACAAACAAACACATTTTCCAGCCTTCCATGCTGTTAAATGTGGCCCTGTCACTGAGTTCTGGCAATGTGAGCAAGAAATGCCAGGTGAGATTTTAAGGAAGACTCCTTAGTAAGGTGACCAGATTTTAACATTGGTAAAGTGGGACACCATTGGCTGGGGGGGAGGGGGTTCTTGATTAAAAATTTGGTCTATCTCCCGCCGTTCCCTAGTTTGTCATGCATTCTTTCCAAAAATCGGGACTTTTTAAAAACGCAGCGGGACGCGGGACAAATTGTTAAAAATCGGGACTGTTCCGCCAAAAGTGGGATGTCTGGTCACCCTACCTTAATGGGCAGTCCTTTCTACTTATTCCTTCCTTTTGCCTATATTGTGGATGTTGGATGTGACGGCTGGAGCTCTAGGAGTCACCTTGGACCTAAGGAGACCTTGAGAATGGAAACCGTCGTGGAAAAGCAGAGAAGCAGGACCATGGCTACTGTTGACTTTGTTGCCTTACCTTAATAGCACTAGACTGGTTACTTCCCGATTTCTTTTTCTTTCTTTCTTTTTTTTTATTGGTTTTTGACAGAGAGACAGAGAGAGAGACAGAGAGAAGTGGGTGGGCCCAGAGCAGTCTCCATAGTTGAAAGCACTAGTTTTCCATATAGTTTCACTCCACAGGTGGGCACAGGGCTGCACAGGACAGGAACTGGGCCAGGAGCCTCCCACATAGGCCCCGGCAAGAACTGAACTGGGGGTACACCCCAGCTCAGCATATGGGTCCACACAGGTCGGGGCCGGGATTCGATCCCTGGTCTCCGGGGCTGCAAAGTGAGCGCTTAACCCGCTGAGCCATCCCAGCTTCCCCCAGATTTCTTAAGTACAGCTGTAAGAGACATTTGCTGGTAGAGAAGTAGGGAGAGATGGGAGAGGAACGTGAAGAGGAGACAGGGTTAATGTCTTCTGAACGAGGGGCAATGGAAAATGCTCTCCTAGATGGCAATACTCTTGAGATGGCAAAAAGTGAAACAGAGGGAGAGTGTCCTGCTGGCTGATTTCTATTTTATGATGTAGCAGATGTACTCACATCAGAATGAGGAAGGGGAATAGTAGGGAGAATAAGGAAGGTTAAAACGGTGACTTTGAAGATTGAATAAAGGGCCAGAACAGCCACATGAAGAATACAAAAGGAATTTGGTTAAGGCTGGAGAAAAATAAAAAGAAAGCTAGTTCCTTTATAGGTAAAAATTCAGAAAATGCCCTCTCACCCCAAATCTTTTGGAGAAATCTTTAATTGGACAATAGCATCATTCAGGATACTACAGTGTGGTAATCTGTATGAAATTTACAAACCATTTGATTCATGTTGTTAGATCGTTTAAATTATTCAGTGTCAAAGGGATTGTTTTTGTAGTAAAAGATATAGCTGGATAATTACTAAGCCTTGTATTCACATAGAATTGTAAGAAGGGCCTGCATATGACTGTATTATTACTACAACGTAAACCACATTTCCATCACATTGGCACCAAAGCCAAAATAAATTTTAACTATTTTTACATACCAGTATAAACACATATTACTACTACTTGCCTTTTCCATTAAATGGTAATAAATCAAAGGCTTGTCATCAGTGTGCTTTTGCAGGCAGGCAGCCATGAGTAGCTAGGGTTAATTGTGACCTTTACATTATTTGAACATATTCAAAATTGTTATTATTATTAGAAGATAAGATGTGCTCAGTTTTCTTTGTATCAGCTAAGAGTGTTTATTCTTAAGTGACACACATCCTTAGGGACTTTCCTTTCATAATATTTACCTATTTTTAAATGTCAGGTGCAGTTGGGTTGATTACATTGCTGGCCCATGCCATCACCAAAAGTCTCCTGTTTTTAGTGGTACTTAACAGTTTGTCAGTAAGTTGATAGAATTTCCACATTTGGAAAATTGCCAATCTTGTCGGAAAGGAGAGCAGGTGTTTTCCTCCAACTTGGTGAAGGTTTCTTTTTTGGATTTTAGATGGTTGAAGGGGAAATGTGAACTAAGAAGAGATTTTAGAAAAAATCACTCTCTTTATGCTGAAGCCTATGAAAAGGTCAGCTCACCCATAAAATGCCTACCCCAGCTGGAGGACGCATCCGCAGCAGGGGCATTTTCCGTATGGAAGGGAGACACGAATGAGTCGGCAGCGCGGAAGTTCACAAGCCTCCACTTCCGCGCTCTGGGCATGCTCCTTAGCGTCGCTTGGAGGACCTGTTAGAGGACAGCTGCGCGGGTGGGGGAGGGGGGGCGCTATTAGGGATCGGAGAACGTGGCTCTCATCCCTGGCCTTGCTGCTTATGAACTTCATGACCATGAACTTCATGACCATGAACAAATGACCTACTATTTCCAACCTTGGTTTTTTTCTTTATGAAATATGGATTAAAAAAGTCTGCTCCCTGCCCCCACCCCCAGCACAAATTGATCAATCTCTATGATAATGCCCATGAACATGCCTTGGGCCCTGGAAAGCCTGGTGCCAATATAAGGCAGTTTTGCTCTTGAGAGGAATCTCTAGAGCAAGCTCCTCCAAGCTGTGGCCTGTGGGCTGCGTGTGGCCCAGGACAGCTTTGAATGCGGCCCAAGCACAAATTCGTAAACTTTCTTAAAACATTATGAGATTTTTTTTGTGACCTTTTTAAAAAAAGTTTTTTAAGCTCATCAGCTATCGTTAGTGTTAGTGTATTTTTTATGTGGCCCAAGACAATTCTTCCAATGTGGCCCAGCGAAGCCAAAAGATTGGAGGTATATATTATCTGAAAGTAACTGACCAATGGGAATTAGATGACCTTTGGCTCCTTGTCAACAACTTTGGGTTTATAGGGCAGTGGAGGCAGAGGTGAGATAGAGTTAGATGAGAAGATGCTGGAGCCAACAGCCTGCCTCACAGCCTGCCTCCAGACTTTCTACTGTATGGTTTGGGGCAAGTCACTTTGCCTCAGTTCTGCATAATAAAATAGGGGCAGTGATGTTACTGACTTCACTGTACTGCCTCACGGGTGAAATGAGGGACGTCCAAAGCCTGGATTGTAAACAAAGTTTTAGCTATGGTGGTTATGATTTCAAGCTGTTTCCTCATTGTCTGAAATTCAAACTTTGCATTAATCAATTTACCTTCCTCTCACTTTTGGGTTTTATTTGGCTTACTCTGAGAATCACATTTTTAAAAATTAAATGGTGTCCACCATGACAGAACTACAGCTTTTGAGAGTTTCTATAATTAGCCACTCCACCGCCATCTTGCTTCTTTCCTTTAAATAGTCGGTTCTAATTTGAAGGTTTGTGCAGAAAGAGTTGCTGAGTTCAAAGAAAAATGCAATTGGATGACACGTAAAATTAGATTAAATTGAATTACAGTTGATCCTTGAACAACGTGGGTATGAACTGCTTGGGTCCAGTTATACGTGGATTTTCTCAGTAATATGGTAAATGTATTTTCTCTTTCTTGTGATTTTCTTAATAACATTTTCTTTCCGCTAGCTTATTTCATTGTTAAGAATAGAGTATATAATACATATAACATACAAAATATGTGTTAATACACTGTTTATAATATCGGTAAGCCTTCCAGTCAACAGTAGGCTATTAGTAGCTAAGTGTTTGGGAAGTCTAAAGTTATGCATGTATTATCAACTACATGGGGTTGACACCCCTAACCCCCACATAATTCAAGAGTCACCTGTATAATAAACTTTTACTGAATCGTATTTTATCTCATTTTTTGTGTATTTCTTTTTTTCTCCTTAGCTCTCACCTGAAATTTAGTAATCTCACCCTGATTTCAACCCATGGACTCCCTGGAAAAAAATTTCTGGGTGATGAACAAAGGAAGTTTCTAGCAAGCGAGTATGAATTCTATTTGCTTTTTCATTCTGATGCCAAAATGTCCTAATTTGTGTGCAGTTATTCTTATGTTAAATAGATTTCAGATTGGAAAGGGAAATGCAGTGGGCTTTTCTCCTGGAATACAGATGTCACTTAGGAGATACAAGTGCAAACCTATTAAGTAGCAAATGGCACTGGTGGTGCCATTTGGTATTTGTGGGAAGACTATACCCTTTTCCAAACCCTGGGGCAGAGCCTGCTGACCCAGCCATGGCCTGCGTTTTGGGTTCTGAGTGATACTGCAGAGCAAAGGAGCTTGGTGACTGTATAGGCATCAGACCAGGCAACTCCCCCACTGTTCAGAGCTGGGAGAAAAGGCGGGCCACCTTACTGAGATGTGGGTCTCACACCCACCCTAGGGTCATTTGTAATCAGGCTGATCAGGCAGAGACTTTCTACTCCAGCCTGGGTGAGCTGGGCTGTTTGCATCCCCACAGAATCAGTATCTAGTCTAGAAAATGTTGTTTCATTATCACATAGCTTCCATTCATTTTAATTTCCTGTTGTAAAACATGGGTGTAAGAATTAGTAGGCTCCCTGCCTCTAGAAACAATGTTCCAATTTTCCCAATGAGGAGGAAGGAAACTGTTCCCTCTCTGGGTATTCATTTTGGAATCCAGGACAGAGAGATCCTCTTTCCTCCATGAAAAACACTTACTTTGCCTTCAAACAGTGAGATACACCACAGCTTCCTTGCCAGCAGACCAGGCTCATTTGGACCTACTACTTTTATCATACTATAAATTTTGTTTGGAAGGACATTATTAGGGTGAGATAAAAAAGGCATGTGTTTTGAGGCTGGTGGGTCAGGTTCACCTCCTGCCGCTACCACAAAGAGGATTTCATTTCTCTGAGCTTTGGATTTTTTTACTGTAAAAAGTGTATGATAAGCCATCCTTGCTGGAGTTCTTTTTGTTTTGTTTTGTTAAACTTAGCATAAGAGTAGGTTCTAATGTAGAGGATCCAAGCATCTACATCCCTTTCTCTCATTGCCCTCTTTCTAAATTGCATGATTCCCAGGAAATGATGGTGTTATTGATAAATGTCTCATGAGGAATTTAATTCAGTCAGCTTAATAAAGGTTTCCACCAGCCTCCGTGTTAGATGTGTTATAGGAGAGAACAGCTGCTAATGACTTTCTGCTGGTTGAATCCTGGGTGGGATCTGCATGTGGCTGAGTGGAAAGAATGGAAAGTCACGCTTTGTCCCTAGTTCTGTCCTTGCCTCTCCACATTCTCAACACAGTAACCAGAGCAGTGCTGCACAGATGTGTGTCAGATCCCATCAGCTCCTGAACAGACCTAGAACTGCACAGCCCAATATGGTGGCTGCTAGCCACATGTGGCTATTTAAATTTAAATTGATTAGAGTTCAATGAGATTTTTAAAATTCAGCTTCTCAATTGCACTAGCCATATTTCAACTGCTCAGATAGCCACATGTGGCTAGTAACTGCTATATCAGACAGCACAGCTGCAGAACATTTCCATCAACACAGTAAGTTCTAGAATGCTCTGATCTAAAATCTGTATCCCCTGTCCATTTCTCTGACTTCATCTTTTACCATTTTTGCCATAGTTCTTTGCACTCTAGCCACACTAGCCTCCTTGATGTTCCTGAAGCATAAGAGGCAGGTGCCCACCTTGGGGTCTTTGCTTTTCACTCTCCAAGTCTTTGCTTAAATACCAACTTTTCAATGCGACCTACTCTGTCCTCACGTTCATTTGTAACCAACAGTCTACCATACTCCAGTACTCCTTACTCTGCTCTATTTTTTCTTGCTACTGAAATCCTTCTAAATATTATATGATTTGCCTTTTAAAATTATGCTTTTACTTTATATTGTGAATCCTTTAACTACAGTTTAATTCCATGAGGGCAGGAATTTTTGCCTTTTTGCTCACTGATGTGTCCCCAGCATCTGGGACAGTGGTTAGCACATAGTAGGTGTTGAATAAATAATGTTAAGTAAATGAAAGTTACCTCCGAAAGTTTCTGCAAAAGCCATTTCCATCAGGTTATAGAGAGGGGCTAAATAACACAGCCAGATGCCTCTGGATGGGTAACTGCATGTTATCATCATTCTAGAAACGATAAATTGAAACATAAACAGGATGTCATGTTACCTTCCAAATCCTCCTCATATCCCAATTACGGAAATTATCTCTGGTCATGGAGTTTAAAAATAACAAGTAGGTTGACATCCGTAAATGGAATAATTTAAATTCCTCATTTTAAATACAAATTCTGAACTTTGCCCTAAGCAGTGTTTTGATTTATTATTGTAGCTCTTTTTTGAATAGCCAGTTTTTGTCTTCTTTCCTGGCCTTGTCCAGGGTCTGGCAGAGGTGCTAATGACATGCCCAGGATACAGCAGTAAGGATGGCAGTGGGAGGGATGAGCAACAGGAAGCAGGAGAGAGCCACTACCGGTAATTGGACAATCAGCCTGAACAACTGAAAGTTAACTGTGCTGCTGCTGCTTCTAAGAGTGTCATGATAAATCCTTTACAAAACCCTCTTACGTTCTTTCCAGTTCTGAACAGTTCTGATTCCATGAAGCACAGGTCTCCATCATACTTGCATTTGCACCCTGGAGTGTGCTCCTAATTCTGCCCCTGGAGCTTTGGGTTAAGTGTTCTGATACCTGCGATTTTGAACAAATGGGCCACGTCACACATGTCTTCTTCCAGAAATTTCCCCATCCTGCATTTTTTTCTTATTACCTGTCTCCAGAATGGTCTATGAAGACAACCTTTTACATTATTTCCAATCAGGGTTAAGTTCACTTGAGAAACAAGAAGTTTCATTGGTGTTTCTACTTTGATTCCTTCTTCCTTTTCCAGAGAATCCATAGTAGAGTTATTTCTTTTCTCCTCAAGCCGTTGAGACAGTCCCTGCCCTGTTAGAATTATTGCTCAAGACTCTGCTTAGGACGTAATTTTGGAAAATTTTCACTTATCATTTCCAATGTCCAGTCTCACCTACCTGATGGGTAAAGTAAGGGAGGTCCAGAATGAATAGTAATATTTAGAACTAATAGTGATTACCTACACAGTGGTATTTTAAACTGAAAAGTATCATTCAATATAATAACAGACTGTCAAAGCAGCATCTCTCATCCTTGAATGCTCCCTAAGGTTCCTAAAAAAAAGTGTTCCCAAGTGCCACTTCCCACTGGACAGAGCTTCACATTTTCACTCTGAAATATGCATTCTGACATTATCAACACTATTCTCCTACTGTCATTAAAGATACCATTGTCTTAGCCTTCCCCCATATTTCCCCTGAGAACTTTTATCTTGGAGAAAATCCTCATGAGACTAATCCCTGCGCACTGACTCTACTTAATTCCTCCTCCTCTTGGACAGCTGGAAGTACTGCTCCTGTTGTGAAGGGACTGATGCAGATAAGAGCATCCCTTTGCGGGTCTCTCCTGAATGTATGAAGTCGGTGAAGTTTCCTGTTTTCCTATGACACTACCAAAATGGTGTTTTTAAAAAGGATTTCATCTCACTCTCTATTATTTTCCTGTGACAGGCCAGCCCCCAATTTTCTTTTTGTATCAAGGAGAAATTTTCTTGTGTTTAAGTGTTGTTTCGTGGAGAGATACAAAGCCCAGAACTCCCCTCCCTTTCACAGGTCCAATAACGGGGTCTAATGTGCATCCATTACCAGAGTTCTTTTTGTGTGATGAGAGCAGACTCATGAGTGGATCAAAAAGAAAAAATGTTCTTCCATTACCACTTTAGTCCTATTTGCCTCCAAGGAGAGTAAACAGGATTATGTATCATTAATAGTATTTAGAATAATGCCCTTCACATATGCATCCCACTTGACAAAACAGCATGTCTTACATTCTCACATTCATCCCTTACAGTGATCCAGGCTGGTAGGGAGGAAAATTACCCCATGTTGAGAGGTGAGGAAACTGGAGGACTGAAAAGAGAAGCAGAGTACCCAGGTTGTAGTCTCATTGGTGACAGAGCAGGGCCATTGATCTTGACATAGTGAAGACTAGATTTGAATGAAACACTCACTCTTCTGCCATCCGACACTCTTGTAATAATCTCAGAACAGGATCTCTGAGAGGGTCAAGTACAGGTGGTCAGACCTTTCAGAAAGTTCAGAAAAAAACATCACAAAACTCCTTAAATAAACCCAAAGCCACAAGGAACCCACTTTTCTGACATTATAGTAGAATGCTCAAACTCAAATGGAGCCCAGACAAAAAGACCCACCCATCCTGGACCTGCTGTTTGCAGAAGTACCAGTTCTTCATAAATCTTCTTTGCTGGCAGCGGGAATCTAAAACGTCTCCAGGGACTGTACTTGCTCTGAACGTAATTCCCTAACTAACATCTTCTCTAAATAAAACGTTTGTTGTTTTGGCACAAATTCATACACTCATTAAGAATGAGTCATTTATTGAAAAGTGTGAGCAAGTAGGAAGGGTTCTCAATATTCAGGACCTTGACCCTTGCCTTTGGGAATCCTTAGCGATTGTCACTTTCTTTTTTCTTGTTCCCTTTCAGTTGTGGTCAATATGACAATTCAACAGCTAAAGTAAATTTATATCCACCATGAAATGGAAGCAGAAGAAAGCGTATATATTAATGATTTCTCACACAAATATGCGCCTGTTTGTGTATGTGTGTTCACACACCTCCTGGTTGCAGACTGGTCTACGCCAGGCAGAACAATTTAGCTTTAATGGGAAGATGTCAATTTGTGACTGTCTCATAATGAAAAATCTCCTCGTATGCAGCCTTGGTCCTGGTAAACTCACAGCTAGAGCGCCAACTCAGCCCACTAGGGAACTTGAACCAGCTCACCAGATGTCTAATTAATGCCCACTGTCAGCTGCTCAAATGTCACTGATGCAGCTTCTCTCTCCACAGCCACTGTTTTAATGATAAAGATCACGCACTGATGTCGCTGTGCTCCTGGGTCAACGTAGTGGTTGGTCGAATGACTGCCATAGACCGAGTAGCCAAGCATGTTGTGGTTTCTCAAGGAGAACTCGTGCTCTACGACCACCTCGTGCTCTGCACCGGGCAGCAGTACCAGGTGAGGCCATGCATGCCATCTCAGGGATGAAAGGTTCATGTGTGTACTGGGCACACGCTCCCGAGGGTGAAGTGTGCGCCTTCTTGCCCTATAGCTTCCACTCAGAAAAGTGCCTGCCCTGCAGGGCCCACATGGGTATGACCAGAATTGTCACCGAAACCCATGCCAAGAAAAACATCCTGCTCAAGGATCAAAACCACAGTAGGTCGGAGAGATATCATTCTCTAAGCTGCTGTCCAAAAGTCTAACACTTACTGCTCACCGGAGCAGAACCCAGCCAGACACAACCCGCATGCATTTGTGGGGGATTAATTTATGCCTCAAGAGGCTAACACTTGGTGGAGTGATGGGCCAATGGGCTCATGCGAAAGTATTTCAAACCTGCACACCTTCTGTCAATGCTTCGTTTGTCTTTCAGTTCTAAAACTGGGAAATGTGACTGATGACCCAGTGACCATGTCATCTATTTTGACTACATTCTCACACCACCTTTGAGGAAAGCATTGCTTTTTTTTTTGAGGTACAACTGAAGCTGTTCAATGTCTTAGGGAAGCAAATTTTAATATTCTCACTTTGCAACACACCGTAGCATTTCATGTGGTCCACAAAATAGGGCATCTTTTTAATCCAAAGAGATTTACTGTGTAACTCAAAGATCGGGTCTTTTAATTACGTTTCTCCCAGGAACCTGAATAGGCCTCCCTGGGGTGGGTTTGTTCTTAAGGAGTATGGAGTAATCCACCCCCACCCCAGGCTCTGCCACGTTTGATCTGGTTCCGTCTGAGGCCATCTTTGGAATGGTGTGGATTGGATGGGTGTGGTGGAGGGTATGTGTGTGCAGACTTTCTCCCGTAGACAAGCCAGGAGGAGGCAGTGTGTGGTAGGGCGCCGACAGCTGAGCAGCTCCTCACAGCATGTACTTGCAGTTCTGAGCCTTGGCTGCACAGGAGACCACCTGGGATGCTTTTGAAATATACCTGTACCTAGACCACGCCCCCA
The DNA here is from genome assembly GCA_004027555.1 of Craseonycteris thonglongyai. Taxonomy (NCBI): domain Eukaryota; kingdom Metazoa; phylum Chordata; class Mammalia; order Chiroptera; family Craseonycteridae; genus Craseonycteris; species Craseonycteris thonglongyai. The sequence continues at coordinate 16,507 of PVKE010007486.1, forward strand.
GAGCGTCTGTGCTAATTATTCGGGCGGGGGGGGGGGTGGCTCGGCCATCAGTATCTTTTTAAGGTTTCGGATGATTGTGAGCCAAGGCCTAGAGCTTGAGCTTTCTTGAGTAGAACCTCACTACTGTAGCTTAGAGCAGCACTTCTGAAACTGTCATGTGCACACACCCTCCCTGCGCCTTGCCTCATGTTACAGTGCAGACTTGGAGTGGGGAGGGCAGGAGGGGCAGCGAGATGCTACAGTTCTAATGAGCTTCCAAGTGAGACCCGTGCTGCTGGTGACGAGACCATCAAAGTATTAGCATCAAGGCTTGAATCAGCCTCTGAAAACTTTCTGTTTTTTTCTTTTTCCTGGTTAAAGGATAAAAGTAAACTGGAGGAATATCTTACTTTGATACTTGAATAATCTTTTTAAAATATTCGACCAGAAGAAAGCACCAGGCACCTCTTCTGTTTGCCGCCCTTCAGCTGCTCCACCGAGTTGCAGCTGCTGCCTGTGACCACACTTTGGGCAATGTGGGTGGAAGGTTCGGGCCTCTGCCCATGTGTGTCCAGCTGCCCCTGCAGCTTCAGTATATGGCACATTAAGCCCTTGCCCTTTCTACAATGGGAACAATGAAGAAATGATAAAGGGAGTTCCAATTTAATTTTTCCAGGAGGGCGAAAAAATTAAAGGTACAGAATCCTTGAGGCTCCGGTGCTCTTGGCATTGGAATCTTGTTGAGTGTCAGCCTATGTGCACATGTGCTGATGTGGACTCAAATGACTATACCCAACAAGCCACCCAAAGTTATGGGGCCTCCCTCCTCTACCTGGCCAGGATGGGGCTATTCCCCGTGGAGCAGTCAGCACTCTGGACAGCAGAGTTACAGTGGTCACTTCAGGCTATGGCCAGAGCAGCCATGGCTCTTATGGACCAACTCAGAATGCAGGTTACAGCTCCCCAGGGACATGGCTCAACAGGTGGCTATGGCGGTGGCCAGAGTTATCACTCATCTTATGGGCAGCAGTCCTCCCAACCTGGCTGTGGCCCCAGTCAGCTCCTAGCAGCACTTTGGGAAGTTACAGCAGCAGTTCTCAGAGCAACAACTGGGGGCAGCCCCAGGGTGGGAGCTGTGGTCCTCGGTCTGGCTGTGGGGGACAACGGCAAGGCCATGGACAGCAGTTGAGTTCCTGTAAGCCTCCTCGGGGCCACTAAAGCAGAACCAGTACAGCAGTACAGAGGAGGGGGTGACTATGACCAGGGGCCATCCCCCAGAGTGGTGGTAGTGATGGCAGTTATCAGGACCAGAGTGGTAGTGGCAGTGGCTATGTGGGAGGGGCCCGTGGCCAGGGCAGTGGCTATGTGGGAGGGGCCCGTGGTCAGGGCAGTGGTGGTAGTTACAACTGCAGCAGTGGTGGATGGTAGCTTCAATAAGTTTGGTGGCCCTCAGAACCATGAATCACATCATGACTGAACAGGATAATTCCAACAACAATGCCATCTTCATACAAGGCCTGAGCGAGAATGTTACAGTTAAGTCTGTGGCTGATCACTTTCAGCAGATTAGAATTATTAAGACAAACATGAATATAGGACAGCTCATGATTGATCTGTACACAGACCGGGGAACAGGAAGCGGAAGGGAGAGGCAGCAGAGTCATTTATGACCCACCTTCTGCTCAAGCAACTGTTGACTGGTGTGATGGTCAAGAATTCTCTGGGAATCCTATCAAGGTCCCATTTGCTACTTAACGAGCAAATTTTAATCGAGGTGGTGACAATGGTCATGGAGGCCGAAGGCGAAGAGGACCTGTGGGCCATGAGGCTGTGGAGATGGTGACAGAGGTGGCGGTGGCTAGGCAGGACTCCCCAGTGGAGGAGAGCAGCGAGCTGGGGACTGGAAGTGTCATCATCCCTTGGAGGAATGGATGCAACCAGTGTAAGGCCCCTAAACAAGGTGGCCCAGGAGAGGGACCAGGGGGCTCTCGTATGGGGTTAATCACCGTGGTGGCAAAGGAGACTATGATCCAGGTGGCTACCAAGGCAAAGGGAGGACTGGGGGTGCTTCCAGGGAGGCCAGGGCATTGGGGCCAGAGGTGGCTTTGGCCCTAACAAGATGGACTCCAGGGGTAAGCACAGATAGGACCACAGGGAGAGGCCAGATTAGCCTGGCACTGAGTTCTGGAGCAGCTTCTCTTCTACCCTTCATGTTACCTCATTATTCTGGGACCATCCAACTCCTGATCACACACAGGTGTTTTGTGTCAGAGGATGGAATTGTAACCATATCTCTGGTTCCCATTAAAAACCATCAGTTTAGTTAAAAAAAAAATTAAAGTACATGGAGTGATACAAAAAAGGCAGCTGAATTCACTGAGAGGTCTTCCACTTCTAACTTCTTTTCCTATTTCCTTCTCCTCAACTCTCACATAGATTTGTCCTAATTTTGTAATTTTAAAAAAGTTAAACGATGAAAATAAATGTTAAATCCAAAGCAAGAAGGTAACCTGTTTATATCTTTACATGGCACATATCATTGTAAAATATTATGCAGTATTTTTGAAGTCCATGCACACATCACTTAATCCGTTTATGAGAAAAGCCATGCACAAGGTAAAACATGAAACTGTGCCACAGGACTGCGTGGCAAAGGGCCAGTCTCTATGCCCAGGCCCTCTCTCCAGGGTCAGCTACTTCGAGGCGTTTCTGTTGTTAGTTCATTACTTACTTACCCCTAGAGCTCCAAATAATGTTTCTAGAAGTTGTTTCCTTGGTCTATCAACTTCTGACATTATCTATGACCTTTCCATTTTGGAAGATGAAGATTTGTCTAGCTCACTTTCAGTACCTCTGACTCCCTTCCCCACCCTGCCTATTCATTTGATTAGTTTTATTGTTGAGCCCGTGCTGGTCCTGAAAACCACTCGGGGGTAGTTTACACGCGAGGTGCCCTAGCCACTGTCCTTGGCTCATGGAGAACCATGCGGATGCCTGCCTCATGTCTGGATTTGGGCCATCTCAAAAAGAAGAATAAAAATGTGTCAACTCAAAGTCAAATGAGTATTGTATTGACGATGAGAAGTCCATGGCAGGGACTCTCAAAGGGGTAGCCAGAAGTCCATGACAGGCACAAAAGGGGTAGCCAGCAGATGGGGCAAGAACATCCATCCAGGCAAGAGTGGCAGCCAGGACATTAGTTATGCTGAGCTTGATGTGGATTAGCCATAAGATGTGGTCTCTGTGGAGGCTAATTTCATCTTAGGGTGAATAAAGGCTTGGCATCCACAGTGGTGCAGCCACAGGAGAGGCTGCTGCAAACGGGTAGGAAGGAGTGTTGTACACACCACTTGGCCTCTGTGGTTAAGACCTGGGAAAGGAGCCCCCCGTCACTCAACAGCACCTTGCATAAAGAGACCTCACTGTTTTCAAGGATGGTTTCAGGTGAAAGTAACAGCATGAGGTCAAAGATCAGTGTCAGTTTTAAAACAAGGCTGCAAATTTTTTGGTTTCTCCCATCCAAGACGAAGGGTCTTTGTCTCCTTCCCTTGAATCTGGAAGGGCTTTTGGCCACCTTGACCAATACAATACAAATGAAGTGAAGTGGCATGGCATCTGAGGCCATGTCAAGAGCCCTATAGGATCTCCTTGTTTGTGGGAACAGTTGCTCCTGGAACTTCCTCTGTCACTTAGAAAATCCAGATACCCTGTAATCACCATGCTGGGGATGCCATACATGAGTTCTCCAGCTGATAGTTCCAGCTGAGCCCAGCCTTCCAGCCGTCCTTCCAAGGCACCAGATATGTGAGTGAAGCCATCTTGGACCCTACACTAGCTGAATGTCACCAAGTGACCTCTGTGGATAACACATGAAATAAAAGAATTGCCAAGCCAAACCCTACCCAAATTTCTGACTCACAAAATCATGAGAAGTAATAAAATGGTGGTTGTTTAAACCACTAAGCTTTGGTGTGAGTTTGTTGCATAGCAAGAAACAACTGAAACAAAAAGATAACATGGAATAGGGGGGAAAAAATCAAAGAACAGACTTTTGATAATACCATACTCCAAATGCAGGAAACATACAAACACACACTTCGCAGGAAACTGTTTATCATCCTCAGTACAGTATGATCTCTCAGGCTCTGAAACGAGAGCTGATGTCATCAGAGAGCAGACACTGAGCTGAGAGGGGCACAGGATTAGATGGAAAGAGAGATGGGTAAGAAAGGATTGAAACTAAATCCTCATGAAGACACAGAAGTGCGGCTGTACAACATTAGTGATGCTGAAGACAAAGCACAACACTCCCTCTGGAGGGCAGAGGCAGAGGCCAAGGGCAACATATAGTAAAGAGATGGGAAGACATGATCAACATGGAGACAACATATACTCGTGTATCATTGGTTTCCCCAAAGAAGACACCCAAACTAATAGAATAGAAGCAATAAAGATATACTAGAAGAAAACTTTACTTACCTAAAAACCATATGGTCGGGAAGTCAAGATGGCTCAGTGGGCTAAGCACTTGTCTTACAGCCCTGGGGTCCGAGGATCGAGTCCCAGCTCTGGCCCATGCGGACCCCTATACTGAACTGTGGTGTGTTTCTCATGTGGGAGGCCCCCAGTTCGGTTCTAACCAGGGTAAGCTTCCCATGTGAGAGGCCCCTGGTTCAGCCCACAGTTCCCTGGTTTGGCCTGTTATAAGACCCAGGCTCTGTTTTAAAACTAAGTTCAAAATACAAGCCAAATACCAAAACAAAAATGACACCCAAACTTTAAAATGAAAAAAAAAAAGTTAAAACTGCACCTGCAAAAGGTGTCAGACTAATTCAAAGAGCTGTTGGGAGCAGCAACAATATCAGTACCCAGCAAAGCAGATCGTTAATATTTGGAGAAAGCAAAGCATTCATGCTGACAAGGAATAGAATTCATGACAATGTAAAGATGAGAGCCTGAACTTGATTGTGTCAAAGAACATGTCACAAAAACAGAAGTACACCTGACAATTATATATGTCTCTTAGAGTCACATTTAAGAAAGGGAAGAACCAGTTGAAGCACATCCAGAGACTCAGATGCCCCAGATGTTTAGCCAGAGGGGTGACGATTCAGGATTGCTGTCCTCAAATACTTAAAGGATTTTCATGTAGAAAACAAAATTGGAATTATTCATCATGAACCCAAGAAGCAGACCACCAGAAGCGATGGGAATATTGTTGTTATTCACCCTGAGAAATAACTTTCTAAGGGTCAGGCTCTCCACCAAGGGAATGTCCAGCCCCAGGAGACAGTGAGATGCATCCGTGGGGGCCTGATACAGGGGTAGGAAAGCTAACAGGCTGAACCATTGCCATTCGCCACGAGTGTGTTAACTCATACAGTCTCTCAGAGGTCTATGCCATTTTCCTCCCTAAATTACAGATGAGGGAACCAAGGTGCAGTGACATTGAGATCGTTTGTCCTGGGTCAGACGAGGGCAAAGTGACAGACTAGGATTTGAACCTGGGTGGTCTGGCTCCAGAGCATGAGTTCTGCTCTACTGCCTGTCTCCTCTCTCCTCCTTTCCCTGTCTCCTTGCTCTCCCTTTCTCCCTCCCTCTCTCCTAGATGTGGTCTAGGAATTACACTTGATGGCTTTAAAATGTCTTCATGACACAGAAATTCTAGAACTTGTTGTTTATAGCTAGAGTAAAAAATAAGTTGTTTATTTTCTTCTCATTGAAAACACCTGGAAAGGGAAATGCCGGGATAGCTCAGCAGGTTCAGTGTTTGTATCACAATCGCGAGGTCCGGGGTTCGATTCCTGGACCCAGCTCATGCAATCCCATATGCTGAACTGCAGCACAACTGATAACCACCAAGATGGCTCAGCAGTGAGGATGCTGAGGGTTCTTGCCTCCCATGCAGGAGGCCCCCGGTTTGCTTTGGCCCCACATGCATCTGTATGGAATGAAACCATGTCACGACTAATGATGTACAACTATGGAGACTACTCTGGTCCTTCCCCCTTCTCTCTCTCTCTCTCTTATACTCTCTATCTATATCTCTATCTGTCTCTATTTCTATCTCTCCCTCTCACCTTCTCTCAAACAATAAAATCTTTTTTTAAATCTGGAGAAAAACAGAAAAGCAACTCAGATCTGGCCAGGTGGCTCCCTGCTGTCATCAGGACCCCAGGCACTTCTATCCTTTGTTCTTTCATATTTACTGTGTGGCTTCCATTCTCAACATCTTGAAGTGGCTGCTGTGGCTCTACCCATTCCACGTGCAAAAAGCAGAAAGAAAGGACTAGAGCAAAATGACTTTTCATGTTGCCCCACGCCAAGACTCCTGACACATGACTACTACTTAGATCATGAGTTGGAAATGGAGTTTTTCGGCTGGGCCTATTTCCCAGGAGTCAACTGTTAAGGACTAATGGAGAGAGGATATTAAGATGGCCACCAGCGATCTTTGCCACCATAAGTTATTAACTTGCTGAGAGAGATGGGATAGCCAAGGGGCTCTCAGAAGCCTGTGATGCTGCCAGTGTGCAATCAGAATCATCAGATGAAATGGTTGAAACATCACCTGCTACTCTCCAGTCATAAGGTAGTGGCAGAGAACTCTCTAGTTTTAATAGCCAGTATGGATAGTGCTTCTTCATTAAATATACCCATGCCCTCCTTTTAAACTTCATTCCTTCCATTACTTTGATGACATAATATGAATTTTTCCCCATGGATCCTTTTTGATTTATTGAGTTCTGCTAAACTGTGCAGACAAATGAATTGGCCTTGGGATTTAAAATCCTATCTTCAATTTTGCCTATTCTGTGAAAATGCCATTGTGTGAAAATGAAAAATGCATACATTATCTCCTTAATTTCCCTTTAATTTCTCTAATTATTTATAGTTTAGAAGAGTACAAAATGCTTTGAGTATACCCAAGAATTATATGGGCCATCTAAATGCAACTGCATTTAAGGATTGTAGTAAGCTCATTTTAATTTGGATCTTACTCTCTCCCCAACCTCTACTCCTGTTTCTTGTTTTTGTTTGTTTGTTTGTTTGTTATCTAAACACCCACTATTTGGACAATAACTCATTGAAAGTTATAAATTGAATACTCTCAATTTGCTCTTTGGCCCTGCCATTTTCTGCCAAACTTTCTGATTCGTTAAGCATAACTTAATGAACTGGTATAATGTTATGCAATTTCATTTTCTTTTATACTACAATGCTCATTGTAGTTCTGGTGAGATTTCAAACCTCCAAACACAGGATTTAATGTTGTGTACTTTAAACCCTCATTGGACTGCTTTAAATATTTATTTATGTATTTTTATTGTTTTTTGACAGAGAGAGAGAGAGAGATACAGAGACAGAGACAGAGAGAACTGAACTGGGGGAACTCCCAGTTCAGCATATGGTTCCGCACGGGCCGGAGCCGGGATTCGATCCCTAGTCCCCGGCGCTGCAAAGTGAGCACTTAACCCAGTGAGCCATTCCAGCTTCCCCTGGACTGCTTTATAGTAACTACTAGGTCTGACAATTAAGTTCGTGAGCTCATCCTAGAAAAAGTGCTGCATAGCTCATTCCTGAATATCACTACAGTCACCTTTGAAGCACTCCCCTTGGGAGGCTATGCACCAACACTAGCACTTAGGCCACCCCTCACAGCAATATTGGAACGCTTTTTCTGGAATGGCCATCACAGCCTCATCACGTTACACTTAATGTCGTCAAAATGTCTTCCTTTCAATATTTCCTTTATCTTCAGGTAAAGAAAAAAGCCATTGGGGGCCAGATCAGGTGAGTAGGGATGTAGTCTAATAGTTATTTACTGGCTAAAAACTCCCACACAGACAGTGCCATGTGAGCTGGTGCATCGTCATGATGCGAAACGTTCAGGTTGTTTTGTCTAACTTTTTCACATAGCCTTTTCAGAACTTCTAAACAGTCAACTTGGTTGACTGTTTGTCCATTTGATACAAATTCATAAAGAACAATCCCTGTGGTATCAAAAAAGGCTAGCAGCATCATTTTGACTTGACTGGGACTGACGGAACCTTTTTGGTTATGGAAAATTGGCTGGCTTCCATTGTGCACTTTGTTTCATCACCAGTGATAACATGACCCAAAACATCATCTTGCCTTTCCAAAAGGTCTTGGCAAGCTTCTACTCTCCTTTGCTTTTGTTCATTGGTGAGCTCCTTCAGGACCATTGCTGCATACACCTTTCTCATGCCAAGACTTTCAGTGAAGATTTTCCTAACTGATTCTCTATCGATGTTTACTTGGTCTGCTATGCTTCTCAGTCAGCTGATGATTTTGATGCACAATTCAATGGTTTTCTGCAATGTTTTTGTCAGTTCTGCTCGTTACTGGCTGGCCTGACCTCTCTTTATTAGCAATGCTTTCTCTCCCCTCAAAAAGCATGTAATGCATTTGTACACTGCCATTTCCTTCATGAACTTGGACTAACATGTCCCTGATTTCACTTCCACTCTTGCCAAGTTTAATAAGAAATTTAATGTTTGTTCATTTCTCTCATTGAAGCTCCAACATTCTCACAATGACACACAAAAACATGCAACAATAATGAACACCATTCAGCAAGACACCTCCACACATCAATGAAACCACAGCTGTGAGACACTGATATAGCAAGGTTATGAAATCTTACCGAGTTGTTTGTACAGTGCTGCCAACATAAGCATATGGTGGCAAGTTCCCAAACCTAATCAGACCATGTATGAATACAATAATACCAATATTTTAGTGTGCTATTGCTAAACAAGTTATATTGCTAATAAGAGAATTTCACCTCCACAATTTCAGTTGAAGCAAATGACCACTATTTATTGGGGTTGGTTTTTATTTGTTTGTTTTTAACTAAATAAAATTTTACTGCAGCCTCTTCATGGAGAATGGACATCCAGCTTTAAAATGTGATATTTTTAAGTTTATTTAATCCAGTTTGAAATAGAATTAAATAGACCACAGTAACTAGCATGGCTTTACCATTTCTGTTGAGGAAAGATATAACCAGAGTTTTCTAAATATCATCTCTGGGGTTTAGTGAAGTCCCATTTGTTGAAGCAGCAGCCAGCATTCACATCTACCCAGTATATATATAAGACATTTGTCAAGGAAAAAGGAACTTCCTCTTTACCCACTTTTGTTTCTACTACCAGTGAACTTTTTGCCCACCATAGCTGAGAACACCCCTTTCTCACAGCCCTGAGGCATTGTCCAGGAGAATGTGAGATAGTTGGTGGCTAACAGAGGCCTGCAGGTGCCTGTAAACCTTGCTACCAGTGCCAGCCTCATTGTCTCCCACACACTCTCCACCTGGTCACCAAATAAAACTTGGAGTGGTGACAGTGGCGGCCCACTGGGCAGGCTCTCACCACTGTGCAATTTACTTGACTTTTACAATGTTATTTGTTTGATTTTAATCTAAACTAAAATAATGTTTAAAAATCAAAAGTCCACATAAAAAAAAAAATTAAGTGTTTAGTATTTCTTCAGAAATCAAATCTGGCCACACTGCACCCATACTCTACCCTGGTAACAACCAGATGAAGTTGAGTCATGACCAAACTCTGGTCAGGGCACAGGCCCTCCAGTTTGCCACAGTATCCTTGACACTAAGGATAAGTGTCAGCCATTATACTTGCTGTGTGTTTGCTGTTGCTTTCTCTACAGTAGAGGATAGTGTCTCCCTCTACTTTGTCTGTGTCAAAAGTGAAAATAGTGTTATACTGTGAGGGCTTTGTGTTGAGAGAGACTTAGAATTGGAGATAGAAATGGAGATGGAGATGAGAGAGAGAACAAGAGATACTAAGAGAGACTATCTCTCTGAGAAAGTGAAGAATAAGCCACTCCTAACTTAACGACCTACCTGTTTAATGACCACTTGACTAACCAGCCCTTTTCTCAGTGTGTGAGTCTCGGGAATCGCCCTTTTCAGTCTTTGTCTTATCCCTGCAGTTGGTTAGTATTTACTACATGAAGCATTCTAAATCATGCAAGACTGCATATTTCATTTCTAAGTGTGGTGTCGCATAATATCTATTGAAAAATACATACCCTATGGAGCCACGGCACACAAGACATCACCTTTAAGCTCGTCGCTTAGAGACATTCGCTTAAAGACGTCATCGTAGGAATGGAATTTGGTCATTAAGTGAGCAGTATATTTGTGTTATTGTAAATAATATTTACTTCAATTCCTGATTGTTCGTTGCTATTATATAGAGATAAAATTGAACTTTGCATATTAATTTTGTATGTCCAGGCACTCTTCACTTAATGACCAAGTTCCATTACTACACTAGGCTCGTTAAGTGAATTAGTAGGTAAGCAAGGCACTTAAAGGTGGATGTCTTATGGCATGTTGTGGCATCAGAGGTTATAGGGTATGTATTTTTCAATAGATATCATGTTATACCACACTTTTAAATAAAGTATGTAGACGTTTGTGACTATGAACACTTCGCGTAGTGAAAGCTTGTCCAAGCCACGGCCCATGGGCTGCATGTGGCCTAGGACGGCTTTGAATTTGGTCCAACACAAATTCATAAACTTTTTTAAAACATTGAGATTTTTTTGAGTTGTTTAAATCTCATCAGCTGTTAGTGTATTGTATGTGTGGCTCCAGACAATTCTGATTCTAATGCGGCCCAGGGAAGCCAGAAGATTGGCCACCCTTGTTGTAGTGAATACTGACTACGGAAATGAGACAAAGACTGAGAAGGGGGATTCTCTGTGCTGGAGAACTGGTGGTAAGTCCAGGCAGTTAAACAGGTGGGTTATTAAGTAAGCAGTAGCTATAGTCCTATAATCTTCCTAAGTCAATAACAGTCTGCTTCCCTCATTTTCTTTCCTACCTATATACCTCTTATGCATTTGGATTTCAACCCCTGACGTAATTGCTTTTGTGCAGGTTGTTTTTACCAAAATGGCCACCAAATTCAGGTCTATGTGCTCATCCATAGCCTTGCTGCCCCTTCAGGAATTGTAGGCCCCCTCCTCTTGACCTTAGGCAGGCCTCTGTGACAACCTCCATGAATATTGTAGGGTGGAAGAGACACTGCTCGACTTTCAGGATGAGGCTAGACAAGAACATGGAGCTCTCTGGATGGGTTTTCCCTTTCAGGATACTGGTCCTTGGAACCCAGCGGCCATGTTGTGAGGAAGCCCAAGCCACAGGGAGAGACCACTTGTGGACCCTCTGACCAACACCCCAGCTAAGATCTCAGCTCACAGCCAACACGAACTGCTAGACAAATAGCGACAACCTGTTAATCACTCTTGAATATCCAGCGTGTTTTCTGGGGGACAGAAAAAGGACTGAGATGGTTTATTTCCAGAGGATTCCAGCCCCTCACTATCAAGTCCCCCCCAGCCTTCAAGGCCCCCAGCATCATGGAACAGATACAAACTGTCCCCCACCTTGCCATGCCTGAATTACTGACTTTCAGCATCTATCGATAAGCCTGCTTTGCACCACTGACTTTTGGAATAATTTGTTAAATAGCATCATGTATAATCAGAGCAACCCCTTCTGAGAATTAGCTCCAAGTGGTCATTCTGCTTGTTTTTATTTGTTTGTTTGTATCAAATAAAACTTGATTGCATCTGGGGACAGGAAAAGACATGGCCACACTGGACATTGCCGTGTTTACTTTAAATTAATTAATTACATTTATTTATATTTTGTTTGTTTATTTATTACTGTGTCAGCATTTCATCTGTTACCACTAAAGTAAGCATTTCCCTGTAACACACTTCAGGTCGCATGCCCTTCAGGGGCTGATATTAGACAACACCTGACAAACAGAGAGATTCCAAACAACAGTAGGCAGCGATACACTGGTACAGTTCCTTGCAATCATTTCACTCTCAACAATGAAGAGGACTGCGTGAAGGCCCTGACTTGGATAAGGAACAACTCCATCATCATAGAAGGTAAGGAAGTTGGTAACTGTGCTTCTTTTCAGAATTGTGTTTTATTTTTATGAGTCTCACTCTTCGTCTCATTCCAGCATATAATTACTGCCTAATTAATTCCAACCAGATCATTCATCTGTCATGCTTTGTTTTCCAGATTAATTTACAACTTGTTGTCATTTTTGGATACCAGCATGTTTTCTGGGGAAAGAAAAAGGCTTGAGATAGTTTAATTATCTATAATTATTTTATTACACAAAATGAATATCCAAAGAGCAAACCATGGCTAAAATCATTAACTAATTAAAGAATAATTTAATAAGCAACCATGTTTAGCAATTATATGGAAAATACGTTTCCTTTTGTGAAGCTGAAAAGATCTAGAAAGAAAAAGAAAGGCCTGCATTGGAAGGGCTCTTTTCTTCTTCTCACAGTCCATTGTTCTCTTTCTTGATGTTTCTGCACAGTGCTTCGCACAAATACACGTATTCATGTTGCATGCCTTTTTTTTCCACTCATATGAGAGCGTAAAACATTTGTTCAGGTGCCTCTGCCACTCAAAAGTGTCCACTCAAGCATCCTCCTCTCTGTTGCTTGGATGACATTAAAATTGTTTGACTAATAAGACAACCAGAACAGGGCCTTACTACCTATTTGTCCTTAATTGAAAGCTGGCTGTCACATTCTGGAGATGACAGTGCAGCCCCTTTATTTTACCTAAAGCACGGGGAAGGTCAGTGACTTGGTTGGGTTTCACAACCACCCATGGAGAGCTGGGGTGCTAACCCAGACCCCATTTCAGGGATATAAAAACCACCCAGAATGTAGCGATCGATATGTAAAATTAAATATACTCATTTATTTAATGTATTTATTTAGATATAGTGTAATTATATTAGTTAATATAAATATATCACAAGTAAATATAATTTCTTCTGATTTTTTTGTGGAAAATTTAGTTATTAGTTGACATGTTGTCAAGTTACTGCATTTACTACATTAAAAGTTACTAATTTATTACCTTAGAAATAAAAAATAGGTACAAAATGAGATTCAGTACATGGCTAGATTCAATTTGCTAATACTTTATAGACTATTTGCATCTACATTCATAAATGAAATAGCCTGTAGTTGTCTCTTTTATGCATTACTGGGCAGAAGTTTTTGGAATCAAGGGTATGCGAGTCCCAGATTGGTTTTTGGGAGCTTTCCATAATTTTGTGAAGCCTGAAACCTTTTGTGTAACCTAAATGTTGAACAGAAACCATCCATAAAACCAAAGGAGTCTGGGACCTTTGTGCAGAGTTAGGATATGCCAGCCATAAATGCCTCTATTTTTCATATTATGTGTCTGGATACTTTCTGGACAATGTGTATATATGTGTATGTGTATACATATATATATATATATACACACACACACATTTACATACATATATACACATATACGTACTGGGGACTAGTTTAAAACTTGTCAAAGTATTAATATTTGCATATTTGCATATTTGCATCAGAACTTGGTATCATTTACAGTTTTGTGTCTGTATGTGTTTAATCACTGCCCCATGACCTACATAGACTTAGGGAATTCTTTAATCTGGAGGTCAGAGACTTTTACTATAAGGGCCAGATGGTAAATATTTTAGACTTTGCAGGCCATGTGGTCTCTGTCCCAATGACTCAACTCTGTCATTGTAGCAAGGAAGCAGTGTAGACGTTATGTCCATGAATGGGTATGGCTGTGTTCCAATAAAACTTTATTTACAAAAATACGTGATGAACCATAGTTTGAAGAAGCCTGCTTTTATCCACACAGTTTGTGACAAGTCATTACCATTTCATTCAAGTCCAGATGTCCAGATGTACCTTAAACTTCCTGAAAACACAGAAGCCAGTGGTTCAAAACAGAATTCATAGTATGTCTTAGAACTGTGCCCAGTTCTATTATAATGCAGTGTTTTAACTTCAAACAGTTTGCTCTTTGGGGGTGTTAGGTCTAAAGAACATTTTTAATGAGAAAAAGGCCTTTGAACGTGGCAGTGCAAATTCTTAAGGGTGACTGTTCACGGCAGAGAATTTAGAAATCCCGAATCAGGAAGCACTCTGCTCCCTTTCAGATGTCTTCTTTCTTGAACTCTTGGTTCTCAGATGGGCAGAGATCATCAGTGCTATTCTGTTGACTTAACTAATTGTCAAAGATGCTGATATTCTGGTGCCCACATAAAAGAAGATGTTTTTGCAAGGTTTAAGAATTAGCCACTGCATAAAACCCTGTTGAGTGTCTGCTTTGTCTACCAAACAGCCAGGATAAGAAGGATGTAAACATTAGCTTCTTGTCTTAAATGTAGGCTCTTTGCTCCAGGTTCGGTGTTTTATGACATTCCTGGGGCACCTCCCAGGTAGGTGCTCCTAATGTTTAGGTGCTGGGCCCCGACTCTGAGCGGCCTCTGAGATACCTGACCCAGCCAAGTTAACTCAACTCTGTGTAGTAGCCGTTTTCAAGGGACTTTCCATGTAAGAAAAGTTAAAAAGAAAAATGTTACCCTCTTACCATAAGGGAGCTCTTTCTCTGTGTAGCTTTTCCATAATTAGAGTCATATTGAGACATTCTGGATAATGTCTTCCTCAGATGGGTTGCCATGAGATAAATGCGATAATATTAGCTTGTCCAACTCAGGACAGTGTCTCATGCATAGTGAGAGTTCAATAATACAGGCTGTTCTTAACATTACTATTACTGCTATGTGTGATGGAGTTGTTGCTACCCACTGAAGGTTCCTCAGAGGCTAAGCCTCTGCTGTCAAGGTGCTAGTGCAACCTCTACACAAAAATGGAGACCCATGCACGGCAGGTGTCAGTCTGGTTGTGGAGAGGCACTGGGCCACCAGGGCACAAAACAGCACCTTAGGAAGATAAACCTTCCATCTGTAGAACCTGCCCAGCACAGAGAAAGAGACATAGTAAGAATTGGTTAGAGAAGACCACAGCAGCCTGTTGGATCGGGGGTTGGCAGTGCATGCAGGTGTGGACATGAGAGACATCCAAATCTGTGGAGAATTTTTATGAGTTCATTTGAGCCAAACTGATGACAATTGCCAGAGAAAATGTTCCAGAGAATGGTAGTTTTGCAGCTTATTTTATGCATTAGAATCAAAGGAGAAGATGTGAGGAAGGTCATATGAGATCTGTTGGTGCTAGATGAAGGGAGCAGGAGAAAGCAAAGCAGGAAAATCTCTGAGATTGAATAAGAAGTAAAACAGAAAGATACTTCTTTTACAGGGTGGGTACAGGACAGTTAGTATTCATAATTAACATTTACAGCACACAGATGTTATTCAAGGAGCAAGATAACAGTGAGGGGTTCCATGGTCTCCTGCTCTGGTACAGTGGGTATGTCCTCAGGGATCCAGAAAAAGTGGATGACTCTGACATTCCAAAGGTATGTGACCTTAGATACAAAAAGACCACAGACAGGCTCACTCAAAGTAAAGATTGGCCTTTGCCAAGGATGCTGCAGGCCCAGGATGTGACTTCCCCCCAGGACCACTTTTAGTTAGGATTTGTTATATTCAGACCATTGTATGTGATTAATTTTGCTCTGAGTGTCAAGGGCCTTCCAGCTGGCCTTGCCTGACCTTGTCAGGTTTAGTCTCTGGCTCCTTTTCGGTCCACACAGCTGAGGATTGGCACAACCACTTCTAACTTATTTCCAAGTCAGTCATGGGCTGCGGGTATTTGAAGCTAGAAACTAGAAGTCTAACACCTCATGAAAAACAAGGAGCAGAGCTGCTGTGTTCCTGTATCCATTACCACCTTCCACCTGACAGTTCTTGCTTCCTTTTTGTGTCACCTTAACCACATCAGGAAGAATGTGGACATTGATCGTGAGAGGTAGAGTTTGCTTTCTGAGGGCTAATTTCACCCTTTCTCAACATTTCGGGGCGGGGTTGGTGGGAGGCAGCTTAGAACAGGGCCTTTCCTGCAAGACTGAGAAAAACTTCTGGTGTCTCAGTGGCTGTACTGAGATGTTCATCTGGGAGTCACACCCGAGTCCTGGAAAACGCAGGGCCTTCTTCTGCTGAAGTACAGGGACTGAAGGGGAGGCTCTTCTTTGCTGAGGTGGGTGGAGGATTGTTCTTGAAGGACAGGAGAATGTTCTGGGGAGCAGAAACAATGGATGGTCACTAGGAGGACACTTACTCTGCTCTGAATTTCTGTCGGTTGAAACAACACAGATACCACCCCTAAACATCACCTCTCTTCCCCAAATCACTGTTTTATCACCCCTTCCTCTGCTCCCACAGAGAATCAGTGGTGCTGTGATGAAGTTAGTGCAGCGTGAAGGAAATGGTTTTCTGGGCTCTGAAGCTGGATGGGTTTTCAGATGTAAATGACCCTAACCTATTAGAACTGGACCCGTGTCTCAGAGAATGGCGGTAGCCAACTCAAACACTGCTTTCAACTGCAAACAAAACCTGCAGGTTTCAGCCCTGGGGTTGAGCAACCTAATACATTTTAACAGCTTATGGCATTAATTGAAACTAATTGAAATTCATCTTCTATTACCTCTGCACTTTCCGTGAAAATGAAAAGTAGAATAAAAGTAAAGTTTAAAAGAAAGCTGCCTTAATGGCCCAAAAATGGATCAATTATTTTCATCTTTAGTTAAATACAGTTTACTGCCTTATTAAAAGCATGTTTGTAGGAAAAGTATAACATTAAAATTCCAGGGCATGAATCACTGAACACAGCCTTTGTTATGTTATATCTCATATATTCTTCGTTTTTTATTTGGCAGAGCAAAATGGGACAGGTCAGGTTTGGGTCATAGAAATCTTATGCTTTAACTTGTAAAAAATAAAAAGAGCATTCTCAGGTCTCTTCCTGGACATGATACATTTTTAAGTGTTTCATAGTTAAAATTCTTTCATTATCTAGTTATTTGATAAAGTTAATTATACAAACAAAATACCAGTTAGATTATATTTTTAAGAATGGGTTACACTTCTGTCTGCAGCTGTACTGTTTGTTAGTGGTGTGAGCACTGGTTCTGAAATCAGACTTCACAGGTCTGAATCCTACTGAACCATCTACTTGCTGTGTGACCTGAAGATCATTACTTAACCTCTCTGTGCTTTCTGGAGAAGATAATAAAACTTATCTCACAGGCCTGTTCTGAGAATGAATGAAGTCAGACATAACCACTCTATGTCTCTTGTAGTAGGAAAAGACCCTTCCTCTGACCTTAAAAATATAATAGCTATGAATAAAAATTCATACTAATATCTGTGTGCATAAATCTTGAATTTATCTCTGAAACTCTTGAGATGTGATTCCATAATCAGACTACTAGATCGGGAAATCCTTCCCTTTTCTTCTTTTCAAAGTCACTGTTTTCTTCTTGGAGAATCCTCCACCTTTTGACTATCGAGCATGATCACGAAATGACAGCCAAGCATATTCTCTAGGTAGTTAAAATTAAAGCACTCAGTTCAAAAGAATAAAATGCCTTTGTAGCCTCTGTTGAAAACTGCTTGTTAAAAAGGTTGTTCCATTACTCTTAGGGCAAATCTGTGACTTAAAAAATTAACACTATATATATATGTTTTAACTTAATAGGGACGTCAATTTAACATTTCCTTCCTATAAAGTCATGTTGTGAGTTTTTGACCTCCTGAAACCAAACCATATTTATCTCTTCCAGAAACCAGGGTGGTGAAACTGGCATCTTTTCCCCCTGATCAAGATAAATTGAAGAACCTTCTAAATCTGGGTGCATTATAATAGTGGAAATGTTAAAGTGTGATTGCCTTATTTTGGTGGTCACAATCAAAGTTGCTAGAGTGTTAATTTATGCCTTCAAAGAGTGCTTTCAAAAGCAAAAAGATCACCTTTACATTTATACCAGCATTCAAGTGCTTTTCAATGTGAGATAGTGATATGAATAGTTGCTGTCCCTCCCCCTACCCCCTCCACCCCCAAGCTGGGCTGGGAACACTGAAGTCCCTCTTTTCTCTCTGAAACATCCTTGCACACTTCTCATAGGCACCTGCACTGAAAGATTGACCCAGTGCCCCTTCTTGGCCACTTTAATCTGAGGAGCTTTCACACAGTCCTCTTTTTATCTGAGCCCCGCTCTGCCCTCTGCTTCCGGTTTCAGATCTGTAATCTTAGTGATGCATAATTTATCCCCTAAAAGGAGGAACAAAGGTTGGCCTTCCATGAAAACTGCTACAGTTATATTCCATTATCCTTTATTGAAAATTCACCCAGACTGTTCTAATCATCAGTTATCATCTGCCATTTTAAAGTAGGGCAGTCCACCATTTCATCTGTCACCTATCAGATCAAGTGCAAAAACTGGTCGTTTCTTATCCATTAAATAAACTGAGCTGCAAAAAAGACAGTGACCAGATATTTTAGCATAAATCTCATATCCAGGGCAAATCCTCAGCTTTCACATTCTTTTTCTCTATATATGCATAAAACTTCAGAAGTGTGTGTGTATGTGTGTGTGTGTGTGTGTGTGTGTGTGTGTGTCCTAATTATGTGACGGAAGCCCCTGCAATATATTATCTCCATCTAAATATTTGCACACAGTGGAAATACTGTGAATACATTAATCTTTAGCTGATTGAAGTTGTCTGACTTATTAAAAGCATGCTGTAAATGAGTGTATGTCATGGGTCCCACGTAACCTGGGGCTGCCTCACCTCCTCTGTACAGCCATGGGCAGTTGGGGAGTGCTCTGTGCTAATGGGACCCCGTCCATCCAGTCTCCTACTCTTATACTCGGGCTGCAACCGGACTGTCAGACTGGACTGTCACGCAGGCAAAGCCCTTTTCACTGCTGTTATTCACTTACCGCTGCTATTTTGGTCCACCCCCACCCCTCACCCCACAACCACTTACTTTCACTTGTGAACTCTTTCTTCCTTCTAACTCAACCCAGCGATTGAAGAAAATCTTTCTCGGAGGCTCTTTCTGTTCTATTTCTCAGCCCCTTTCTTTCTCTTCATTTCCTACCTTTCCATCTTCCTTCCTTGATTCAGCCCAAATTTGGCCTAACTGCCACAACCATAATTATATATGTGCTATCTTCATGTAAAATTTTCTCATTTCCTTGGGTTTAACACTAATGATATGGCAAGAGTATTTATACTTGCTTTGTAGATACACACAATGTGGGTTACATTTAGGATTATGTAGGATTTTGTGAGCTAGAATGGAAACCAAAAACCAGACCTACTATGGTTAAGGGGAATGTGTTTCTATCTTAAAAATCTCAGCTGTACCATCCACCCTGTGGTCAGATATTTCTGGTATTGCTAGCTTAGCGCATGCCAAGTTGAAATATATAGCATGAAAATTTGACCGCAATGAGGTTGTTCTGCAATAAATATTTTGAAGACACAAAAGCAGTGCCCAGTTAGCTTATGATCAGAAATCTGATACACCTCAAACATTCATCTGTGCATTCAGTCAGGAAACATTTTGTCACACCCATTGTAGGCCAGGCTTTGTGCAAAGTTCCAGAGATAACATGGTGGACAGGAGGAACTCAAAGGCCTCTCAGATAAGCCAATGGGTATAGACTGGTGAGTGCAGGGAAGGAAAGATACAGAGATCACCAAGGGTCTCCTGGGTAAGCTGACCAGATGCACCATTTTAAACAGGACAGTTTCAAACCGTATGTATGGTCAGCCTACTGACACCTTGATAGGTACCACTTGAAATAGATCAGCACTATTGTTTTCTGGCCCATTTTAAACAGGACATCTGGTCAGCCTGCTCCTGGGGCCTCACATAGCTGGGAGGCTGGATCATACTCTGGGGCCTGGGCACAGCCACAGGCTGTGGGGAGTCCTTAACGGGGATGGTGGGGGGTTTCAAAAACTCTAGTTCTACCCCATCCAGAGTAGTAAAATTACTCTGATAAATAGAAGTAATCTTATTTCTGTGTCTAGACTGATTGTCACAAAATGTAAAAATAAATAGTCAAAGTCTTTGTCCACTAGTTTTTCCAGTGGGGAGCCCCAAAAATATAAGATCTGGTTATTCTGTGAATTATCTCCATGCTTATGCTTTATGCCTGGTATATAGGAGTCATGAGACAAACATGAATTGAATCTAAAAATTCTTTACGCAATACAAGTGAGAAATGCTGTAGAAAGAACTCACAACTGCATAAACATAATGGACCGAACAACCCCCCACAGAATGGGGAAATTCAAAAGGCAGGAGATCAAACTGGCAAAGAGTAATAGGCTGATTTTGTTACATTAGGTCTTGTCATATTTGTGAAGCAATGTGATTTGACCTCTGACAACTCATTTAGAAATAAGTTATGAGAGTCTACTATATTTTATAGATAATGAGAGAAATATAAATAAGCAAATAAAACATGTTGAAGTGGAAATTTTTAGATGAAATTAGAGGTACCGGTATTTATTTACCACATGCGCAATATGGTCGTGATGGTTTGGACTATCCGGCAAATATCTGCACCCCTTCCCCTCCCGCTGTGGGCAGTGCTTCCTGCTCCCTCCCCCGTGAGCATGGCCATGTGGCTTGCTTTGGTAAATAAAACATTAGAGTATGTAATGTAAGGAGAGGTTTGAAAAGTGCTTGAGTAGGTGGGCTTCTCCCCTTGTGCATCTACATTTTTCCAGAAACAGAATATGCCTCAGGTATCTGTCAGTCCATTGAGATTGAAAGAACATGGTGCATACTTGACCCCAACCACAACTTGGAGACAGATCAGCTGACACCAGCCAGCCCACAGATGTGTGAGCCAACTTACAACAAATGTGTTGTTGTTTGACACTTGAGTTTTGGGGATAGTTTCTTATGCAGCATTATTGTGACAGTACCTAACTGTTATGATAACCAAAGTCTCATATTTGGGGGTGGAGAGGTGAGGTGTGTTACAAATTAAACTTAAAGGAAGACAAAGCTATTTAGAAGTTAGAATATCTATAAATACACATCTAATTTAAACATTAGAGATTTTATAAAATGTATTTGTAAGGTTCGCCAAAGAGAGACCACATCAAGTTCTGGTTTAGCAAGAGGGTTTATTTATTAGAAACGGCAGAGAAACAGCCGAGCTGACACCGAAAGAGGGAAAGATGGTGTCAGCGACTTCTGGGGGTTGGGAGAGCTTTTTATACGTGGGTATCAGAAGAACCAGAAAAGGGAGTGGAGGAGGGGTATCAGAAAGTATTAGCATCTAGGTTGGGCGTGTTTAGTGGTAATCTGGCGCCAAATCCCAACCGCCTCAGGATGGTGAAGAAAGTCCTTGCAGGCTTTAGCAATGGAAAGTCTCTTTAGGGAGGCACCTGGGCTTGCTGCTTTGTCCTCCTGTAGATCTTTTTTCTTCCTCCTCCCCCCATTACACCCTTCAGCCCTAACAGTATTGCCTTTTGAATTGAAAACCATTATCATCTCCAGCATCAACATTGCGTTGGCTGGGCTTCTATAAGCATGTCATGAAAAAAATAAAACTCATCTCACAATACTTACTAAAAGCTAATGTGAAGGGGGCTAGAAAAATGTTAAACTTTGAGTTGCATGGTGCCTAAACACTTAAATTCGTTTCACTAAAAATGAGTGTTCTTTTGGTATGCAACTTTTGAAAGGACAGAAGACCTGAGACCTTTGACATTTGAGATTCAAGTTTTGGCTTTCCTGCCAGGCTGACTCTTTGTTATGCCAAATACGAGGGTTCAGGTTTCATAGTGGGTGGGAGCCTCGCTCATTTAAGCTGAACTTTGGCTTTTTCACGCAAGGAAAATGCAGCTCACCAAGAAATGTTGCATTAGAGCGTATGAATAGGAGAGGGAATCATAGCCACAAAATTGGGGCATCCTAGTGAAGGCAGGAAGGAAGCCCCCACCCCTTCCGTGCCCTCTTGGTACTCCTTATTGGAACAGGAGGTATAGGAGAACTTCCTAGATGCTATTAACCCTCAGAGAAGCTATCTGAAAGTTATTCTAGTTCCTTTTTTTTCTAAACAAGTTAAGACATTACACCTTCTTTCAAATTTGTATTGAAAGAGATTTTTGCATAATTTAGTCAACCTAATCAAATAAATATACTTGCTGTTTATTTTGCTTTGTAAAATTCCTTTTGGTACCATTTTGGAAACAAGAAAAAAAAGAGACTTAATGAATCTATCATTTTTTGGTAAATTGTTATCGCTTGCCTGAAACGTGAGTCTACAGCAGTTTCTTCCTTTGTGAAAAGGTAAATATGGAAATTCAGTGTCAAAAATTGCATATAAATAGCACATAACACATTTCACTCATTTAATGTCATTGTTCTTAAAATTGATGAAATTAGAATAGCAGTATTTTTAAGAAATATAAATAGTATAGACTGTAGCCATCAAAATGCTCTAACACAAGACAAGTCTTCCAAGATTATTTTGTGATTTTATTTTTACTTTGGTAGGTCTTTACACAGTAAATTTGAAAAATTATCATTCCAATCTTTATAAAAATTATCCATTGAAATGCAGAAAGTTTTACGGTAGTCTTTAGTTCTCAAAAGAAAAAAATTCCTTGAAATCAACAATGCTCAACATTTAAATATTAAAATGTCTGTACATTCAGGTCCATGATTTTTTTTTTTCTACCATTGTCCTTTTCACCACTTAGGAAGAACGTGTGTATATTGAAACTTTATTAATTTTTTCCCTTAATAAATGTGACAAAGGGAGAACAAAAACATAATAAAAGGTTTTCCTCTAGACAGTTTCATTTAGCATAATTTCAACTTTCAAATTATAGGCACATAAATGAATGTCCTACTTCTGAGTTAAAGGTACTTGACTACTTTGTGGGATGTTTTGTGCCAATTCTTTACTAAATTATCTTGGTCGCCGTTGCTAGGTAACACCGCTGGCTTCCCGCTGCTGAAAAAGAAGAGGGTTACAGGGAGCAATTCGGCATTATTAGCACTTGACTAATAAGGTTGTTGTTTTAACTGTGTATCTCAGCATCACCCTCCCCCACCTCACCCCACCCTCGCTTTCCTAGGGAATGTCGTTGTCTATGGGGATACAATCGACACTTACACCACAGTGGAGGCGCTCTTAAATCTTGGCGTGAGGGGCTCCTGCATCCACCTGGTGCGGCCCCCGCCCACCTTCACCTTCACCTGCTTCAACAACTACTCGGTGGAAAGCGCAGTGGAGGACGCCCTCCAAGCAGCGGGGGTTACCATTTACCGGGAGGCGCTCCTGGCTCAGTGGAACGACGGCCAACACCCCGACCCCATTCACTGCGCCAGCTTCACCACGCCCACCAAGCCTTTCAAACTTTCGTGCTCTGTAAGTAGGTCCTGGGAACCTCATTCGCTGCTGCTGGGGGGACTTGGGGTCAGAACGGTGGTGGGCAGTGAATTAGTAGTCACGATTTTGGGTTTTGTTTTCTTACTGTTTAGATTATCGCTGAGTAACAAGTCACCCTAAACATAGTGGCATAAAACAACAATCACTTACTATTATTATCCCTCCCTGTCCTGGGGTTTGACTGGGCTCAGCTGGGCAGTTCTCACTCCAGGCCTCTCTTGCGGCTGAAGTCAGATCATGGGTGGGGCTGGAATCATCGAGAAGGCATGTTCATCCACGCATCTGGCTGTTGATGCTAGAACAACTTCAGTTCATATTTTTATCCAGAACACATGTAAATAAATGGCCCCTTCGTGTGACTGTGCTTCCTCTTAACATGGTAGGCTGGTTCTATGAGCAAGTGGAGGGAGAGAGAGAGAGAGCAAGAGAGAAAGAGAGCCACTTTCATGGCCTAGCCTCCTAAGCCAAGCAGCATCAGTTCTACCACATTCTATTCACTAGAGGCAGGTCACTAAAACCAACCCATATTCAAGGGGAGGGAATTAGACCTTGCCTCCTGGAAGGAAGATCAAATAGTTGAAGAGTGCCCACACTGAGCATGCCCTAGGTACAGTGATGGAAGTTTGCAGTGCATTCATTCTGTCACCTCCTCACAACATCTCTACAAAGGGAAGCATCCCCATTTTACAGAAGAGAACATCGTGGCTCCAAGTCAGCAATGTGCTGGGATCTCAACCCAGGTCAGTGAGCCCCTGCGTCTGTGCTGCTGTTAGCCTCTTAAGAGTCTGAAATGAGCAATAATGAGGGTTTCTCCATGGAACTGAGACTAGGAGGATGCATAAAATGAGTACCTTTCTTTTCTTTCTTTCTTTTCTTTTCTATTCTTTTTTTTTTTTTTTTTGGAGGAAGGATGTGTAACATCTCACTTTACGACCTGTATCCTCAGAGTTGCCAATTCAGGAGATTAGCAGAAGCTAGCAGGGAGGGAGAGGGAAGGACCCAGCCAATCT
This sequence comes from Craseonycteris thonglongyai, assembly GCA_004027555.1. Lineage (NCBI taxonomy): Eukaryota > Metazoa > Chordata > Mammalia > Chiroptera > Craseonycteridae > Craseonycteris > Craseonycteris thonglongyai. The sequence goes on from PVKE010007486.1 coordinate 40,792, forward strand.
AGTGAAGAAGCAGGAGACCCACACACAAAGGTAGGCTGAGACCAGTGTATTGGAGCTGATCAGTCCAGGGTACATGGTAGCAGTTGTGGTAAAGAATGCCAGCAACATCTAGTTGGCAAACTTGCTGGGAGAAGCAGATGGGAGTTTATAGTGACGCTTTACCTAGGAAAAGTGAGTGGTCAGCATAAATCAGTGCCCCCAAAGTGACCCTCATCCCCTCAAAGTCTAGACAGGACTCAAAACAACCTACCCCCACCATTCCTCTATAATCTCTCGTTTTATCCTGATAATCCATGGAAATTTTACATTCTGCTCTTTAGCCCATTCATTAATTCATTCATTCCACAAGTATTTATTGAACACTTATTAGGTCTCAGGCTCTGTTCTAAACGTGAGGGATATAGCAGTGAAAAAGACAGGAAAAGTTCAGTGACACCATGTGCACGACGACACCTGTTTAAGATAGGGAAAGTCAAAATGTTTTCACCCAAATTTCCCCTTTTCCCCCAAAATGACCATCTGGAAGCTGTGCCACATTTATCCTGGAACCTCTGGAGGTGAGTACATACCTTGTTTAGGAAGCAGAAGCAGGAGAAAACTTCTCCAAATACTAAGGTGACCAGATTTTAACATTGGTAAAGCGGGACACCATTGACCGGGGGGGAGGGGGTTCTTGATTAAAAATTTGGTCTATCTCCTGCCGTTCCCTAGCTTGTCGTGCATTCTTTCCAAAAATCGGGACTTTTTTTAAAATGCCACGGGACGCGGGACAAATTGTTAAAAATCAGAACTGTTCCGCCAAAAGCGGGACGTCTGGTCAACTTACATACTCAACTAAATACAGGTTCTCCAGCAGCCCTTATGGGCCTTTAATTCCCTGTTTGGATTAGACCTGAAATCATGGCAAAGACATTGCAAATACTCTCACCTGACCCAGCACACCTTCCTGCTGAGAGTTCATCTGAAAGCAGCCTGGGTTAGCCAGCGGCCTGTCGGTCATTGGTCCAGTCTGCTGCTTCCTCTGCTCTGCTCTGCACCACAGAAATGGCAGCTGCAGAAGGCACTTCCCAGTCCTGGTTGCTCTCATACTTCATCTGTGTTCATCCAACAGCAGGTACTAACAGGGAATCAGACATGGAAAGTGGGGGAAGTCGGGGTACTTACGCCGCCTGCTGTCTGTTGGGCATCGTCTCTGTCAGGGCATTAGGAAGCTTCTGGTGAGGATGCATATATTCATGGAATGATCTTAACTGAGGTGATGGTGTTATGGGTCAAATTATGTCCCCCAGAAAGATATGTTGGAAGTCCCCTGCCAGTGTGATCTTATCTGGAAATAGGGTCTTTGCAGATGTAATCAAGTATAGAGAAGGTCAGGTGGATTAGGGTGGGCCCCAAATCTAATGACTGGTGCCCTTATAAGAAGAGAGAGGTTTGATGACACAAAGGAGACACAAGACAGAGAGGGCTATACATACGATGATGGAGGCTGAGGTTGGAGTGATGGCAGCAGAAGGTGTGATGTTTACAAGGCAAGGATTGCTGGAAAGCCCCAGAAGCAAAGGAGAGACAGAGAAGGAATCTTCCCTAGAGCCTTCGAGGGGAGCATGGTCCTGAGGACACCTTGATTTCAGACAGCTAATCTCCAGAACTGTGAGAGAGCGCGTTTCTGCTGTTTTCAACCACCCAGATTTCAGCACTTCGTTATAGCAGGTCTAGGAAACTAAAATCAATGGTGTCACAAGTATTTGCATCTGCTAAAACTAGAATTTTTATAACTGGAATTATACACTATTTCATATTTGGATTCTTTCACTCAGCATAGTGATATTGAGATTCATTCAAAACATTCCATGTATCATCAATAGTTCATTACTTTTTATTGCTGAGTAGAGTTCCATTGTATGGATGGATATCCAGGCACTCGGCACTTCATGGCCAAGTTCCATTCTTGTGACTAGGTGTTTAAGCAAATTTGCCAATAAGGGAGGAGCTTAAAGGTGACTATCTTGTGGTGTGTTGTGGCGCCATAGGGTATGTATTGTTTAATAGATATCGTGCAATGCCACACATAAACAAAATATGTAGTCTTGTGTGATTACATACGCTTTGTGTAGTGCATTCTAACCAACTCTGGGAACAAGACAGACCAAGAAATGGGATTCCTGAGGCTCACACAGACTGAGAAGGGATTCCCTGAGTTGTTGAACTGGTTGTAAGTCCAAGCAGTTGTTAAACAGGTAGGTCACTAGATGAGGCGTGACTGTACCCCAATTTGTTAATTCATTAGCTGTGCACATTCTTGTACACATCTTTGTGTAAACATATATTTTCATTTCTGTTAGCCATATACCTGAAGAATGGCTAGGTCATGTGATAGGTGAATACTACCTTTTTAAAAAGCTGCCATATTGCTTTTCAAAGAGGCTGTGTCATCTCACGTTTCCACCAACAATATATGAGAGTTCAATTGTTCCATACTCCTGTTAGTACTTGGTATTGTTGGTCTTTCTAATTTTAGCCATTCTCTAATGGGAATGACATAGTGTAGGTATGACATTATTGTGTTTTTAATTTGCAATTTCCTGAAGATTAATGATGTTGGACCTCTTTGCAGGTGCTTACTGGCTATTGGTATATCTCCTTTGTGTAGTATCTGAACTATTATAAATGAGTATTTTTTAATTTTGTTTCTCACCTAATCATTGCTAATATGTAAAATGCTATTGATTTTGTATATAATATTGTAACTGAACACATTGCTAAATTCACTTATTATTAATAGTTCTAGTAGATGGCTTTCCAGATATATAAACATACTATCTGCAAATGGGGGCAATTTTACTTTTTCTGTCCAATATTTACACTTTTTATTTTATTTACTTGCTTTATTATACTGGGTAGGCCCTGAAGTGCAATGTTGACTAGAAGTGTTTTACGTAAAAGTGGACATCCTTACCTTGTTCCATTATCTCAAAAGAAAATTGTCAGGCTTTCACCATTAAATACGAAATTAACTGTGGAATTTTCTTTGGTGACTTTTATCAAATTGAGGAAGTAACCTTTCATTTCTAGTTTGTTTAGAAGATTTATTATGAATGAATAAATTTTGTCAAGTGAACTTTCTATATTTATTTTAAAAATCATATTTTTATCTCCTTAATTTTTTTTTTGAGGTAATCATCACTGAAATGTTTTTGTTTGTTTTTTTGTTAAATTTATTGGGATGACATTGATTGATATCAATTACATTGTTTCCAGGTGTACAATTCTACATTCCATTGTCTATACATCGCATTATGTGCTCACCACCCAGAATCAGCTCACTTTCCATCACCGTGTGTTTGATTCCCCCTCCCTACTTCCCCCCACCCATCTCTAAACTATTGACTGTGTCCATGAGTCTTTGTTTCTTTGTTCCTCTCAGTTTTATATTTCACCTATAAGTGAGGTCATATGTTTCTTGATTTTTTCATTCTGATTTATTTTGCTTAATAAGATCTTTTCAGGGTCCATCCATGTTGTCACAAATTGCTGTATTTCATCTTTTCTTATCGCTGAGTTGTATTCCATTGTGTAAATGTACCACAACTTCTTTATCCAGTCATCTATCAGAGGACACTTTGGTTGATTCCACGATATCTCCTTAATTCTATTGGTAGGGTTAATTACTTTTATTTTCAAAATGTTCAGCCAACCTTACATTTCTAGAATAAACCCTAGTCAGTCATGATGTATTATCCTTCTATATACTGTTGAATTTGCTTTGCTAATATGTTTTAAGAACTTGTGATGGAAGCCCGGGTGGCTCAGAGGATTGAATGCTCACTTTGCAGCCTCAGGAGCCAAGGATCGAGTCCTAGTCCTGGCCCCGGCCCATGTGGACCCCTATGCTGAACTGGGGTATGGCCCAGTTCTGTTCTCACAGAGGTACACTTCCCATGTGGGAGGCCCCCAGTTTGGCCCTCAGCTCGCAAGGGTGTACCTCCCATGTGGGAGGCCCCTGCCCTGCACAGCCCCGCCCACCTGTGTGGAATGAAACCATGTTGAAAACTGATGATGTACAACTATGGAGACTGCTCTGGACTCTCCTCCTTCTCTCTGTGTCTCTCGTCTCTGTCTCTGTCAAAAAGCAAGAAAATAAATCTTTTAAAAAAGAACTTTTGAAACTATTTTGCAACAATATTCATGAGGGACATTGATGTATAATTTTCTGTTTTTGTAATGTCTTTGTAAATGTATGGTATTAGGCTATGCTGGGGTCATAAAATATTAGACAATGTCGCCTCCTCCTCTATTTTCTGAAAATGTTTGTGTAAGATTGGTACTGTTTCTTCCTTGAATATTTGATAGAATTAACAGTGAGACCATCTGGGCCTGGTTTGTAATAATGAATTATTGTGGGAAGGTTTGTAATAGTGAATTTCTTTATTAGATATAAGGCTATTCAGATTTTCTGCTTCACCTTATGTCACTTTTGATAAGTTGTATTTTTAAAGAAATTTGTCCACTTCATTTAGTCAAATTTATTGGCATTAAGTTCTTCATATATTCATACATAATCTATTTAAAGTTCATGATCTGTTGTAATAACCCCTCTTTCATTTCTGATATTGGTGAATTGTTCTCTCTCTAACTCTCTCTCTGTTTAATCTAGATATTTGTCAATTTTATTGATATTTTTCAAAGAACCAACTTTTGAGTATGCTAATTTTCTCTGTTATGTCAGTTTTCTCTTCTATTGATTTCTGCTGTTAATAGTTATTTTCTCTCTTCTGCTTGCTTTGGATTTACTTTGTCCTTCTTTATGTAGGACCTTAAGAACCTTAGGTCATTGATTTATATAAGCATTTAAAGCTATGATTTTCTCCTGTGTTTTAGCAGCATTCCATAAATTTTAATATGTTGAATTTTTATTATTATTTAGTTCAAAATATTTTCTAATATCTCTTGTGATTTCTTCTTTCACCCTTAGATTATCTACAAATATTTTATTCCTAGATATCATTTTTTATTGATTTCTAATATAATGCCTTATGATCAGAGACATAGTCTTTATGATTGAGTTTAGTCTTTTACAATTCAGGGAGATAGACTATCTTTGTGAACATATAAAGAATATGTAGTCTTTGTAGTTTTAGGGTGTAGTGTTCTGTAAATAACAATTAGTTCAATGTGATTGATAGTGACATTTGAATCTTCTATGGCTTTACTGATATTTTTTGTCTAGTTATATCAATTGCTGGGAGAAGAATATTAAAATCTTACTATTATTGTGGAATTTTCTGTTTTTCCCTTTAATTCCGTTAATTTTTACTCTATCTTTTTTGAGGGTCTGTTATTAAGCACATGAATGTTTATAATTGTTAAATGTGCTTCATGAACTGTGCCATTATCATTATGAAATGCCTCTCTTTATCTCTGAGAATTTCCTTTATACTAAAACTCACTTTATCTGATATCCTTCTTATGTTTACTGTTTGCATGATATATTTTTCATCCATTGACTTTCTACTTTTCTGTGTCCTTATAGCTAAAATGTGTCTCTTAAAGGTATCATAAAGTAGAATGTATTAGTATTTTTATTCCTGCATAACAAATTAGCACAAGCATAGCAGCCTGACACAATATCAGTTGGTTAGCTCATAGTTCTGCAGGTCACAAGTCATGGTGTGGCTGGCTTCTCTGCTCAGGTGTTCTCAAGGTTAAAATCAAGAGGTATCACCCAGGCTCCACTATATCTGGAGCTCAGAGTTGTGGTAGAATTTAGCTTTTTGCAGCTGAGGACTGAGGTCCTTGTCTCCTTGCTGGCTCAATACTTAGAGGCCATCCACATTCATGGCCACACAGCTCTTTCCATCTTCAAGTGAGCAACAGAGAATCTGCATCATGGCTATTTCTCCTCACACTTAGATCTTCTTCTTCAGGAAAAGCCTGTTGCCTTTTTAAGAGCTTTTCTGACTAGGTCAGACCAACTGAGCATAATCTCCCTTTCTTAAAGTTGGCTGTGCCATATAACATCACCTAATCATGGATGTGACCATCCCATAATATTCAGAGTTCACAACACACTCAAAGGGAGAGGTGGGAATCTTGGGGACCAGCTTAGACTTCTGCCTATCACATGCTTTTTTAATCTTTTCTGACCATCTCTGCATCTTAATTGAAGTGTTGAGTCCACTAATACTTAATGTAATTATTCATATGGTTAGATTTAGGTCTGCTATTTTATTATTTGTTTGCTGTTTTACTCTCTACTTTTTGTTATTGTTCTTCTTTGGCTACTTTTTAAAAATGTAAGAGTATTTTTTACATTTTATGTCAATTGGCTTGATAGCTATATCTTATTTTTTAGTGGTTGTTCTATGGATTATAATTTACATCAAATTTTTACATTCTAGTTAGAGTTAATATTGTACCATTTTGCATAAAATATCAAAACCTGCAACTATACCGATCCCTTTTTCCTACTCTATGGACCTCCTTTTTTGTTAGTCATATGTGTATTATATTTACACATATTCAAAAACCAACACTACAGGGGATGCCAGGATAACTCAACAGGTTGAGTTCTTGCTTTGCAACCTCAAGATCTGGGGATTGAATTCCAGCCCTGGCCCATGCAAACCCATATGCCACACACAGCACAACTGGTAAACATTGGGGATGGCAGCAAAGGTTCTCACCTCCCATGTGGGAGGCCTCCAGTTCAGTTCCTACCCCATGCAGTCCAATATCCACCTGTGTGGAATGAAACCATATCACAACTAATGATGTACAGTTATGGAGACGGCTCTGGACCCTCCCCTCTTCTCTGTCTCTGTCTCTCTCTTTCTCTCACTCTCCCCCCTCCCCCAACCTTCTCTCAATAAAATAAATCTTTTTTTTTTTTAACCAATAAGGGGAAGGCCGAGATGGCTCAGTGGGTTGAACGCTCACTTTGCAGTGCCGGGGACCGGGATTGAGTCCCGGCCCCGGCCTGTGAGGAACCATGTGCTGAACTGGGAGCTCCCCCAGTTCAGTTCTCTCTCTGTCTCTGTCTCTGTATCTCTCTCTCTCTCTCTCTCTGTCAAAAATAAAAAAATAAAAATATATATATTTTAAAAAATAAATAAATAAAAATAAAACCAATAAGATAATATTGTAATTTTTATTTTAAATAGTTGTATATATATATTAAGGGACTTAAGAAGAAAAATGGACTTTTATATTAACCCAGATATTTTCCAATTCTGATTGCTCTTTCATCATTTCTGAAAATCCAAGTTTCCCTTTAATCTAATTTTCCTTCAGTCTGAACAACTTCCTATAGCATGTATAATTAATTGCAGATCTGCTGGCAACAGATTGCCTAGTTTTTCTCTATCTGAAAATATCTTTGTTTGGACTTTATTATTGAAGAATAGTTCTACTAGCTATGGAATCATGGGCTGACAGGTTTTGTTTTTGTTTTTGTTTTCTTTTTCATCACTCTGAAGATGTTTCTTCATCTTCTGACAACTATGAGTTTTGATTTAAAAGTCTACAGTCATTGAAATCTTTCCCTTGTATGTAGAGTGTCATTTTCCCCAGCTGCTTTCAAGATTTTCTCTTTATCTTTGGTTTTCAGCAATTTGATGCTATGAGAATTCTGTATTTATGTCTCAAAGCATGGTTTTTCTTGAATCTATTTTGTTTGGGGTTCACTAAGCTTCCTGAATCTATAAATTGAAGACTTTCATTAAATTTTAGCAGGTTTGTGGCTATTATTTCCTGTCTTGTTCTTCCGCCTCCCCTTCTGAGATACCGATTACATATTAGAGTTTGCTGTTGCCTCATGAAGTTCTAAGGCTCTGTTCATTTGTTCCAATTTCTTTATTTCCACTTTCACTGTCATTCAAATTGGGTAATTTCTATTGATATTAACATCAAGTTCATTGAATCTTTCCTTTATAATCCTCATTCTTCTATTAATATATAAAGTGACTACAGTTCATCCTCTTAAAAAAGCCACCATGATAAGGGAACTTACCCTCATGTTGGGCGGTCATTGCTCCAAGTTTCTATTGCTCTCCAGGGGTCTCCAAACTTTTCAGCCCGCGGGCCGCATTAACTATCAAACAGCAGTTTGGGGGCCAACTACACACTCGAGGTCCAAATAAGAAAGAATCAAAACACAGATGTTGTTTTTAATTATTTATTTAATATTATTTTATTCAGATAAAAAGGTCTCCACGGACCAGATGAGAGGGCCATAGTTTGGAGACCCCTGCGTCTACACAATCTACCTGTTTTTAAATACCTATCAAAATCCTCAGGTAATAGTTGTTGTATTTTGACATTATTATATGTTGTTTTATAACATACATACTATTTTTTATGCATTATAATATTTTGTATTTTATTTATAGCAGTGACAGGATTAGTCTGAGGGAGTTCCACCACCATACCAGAAGTAGAGCTCTCTTGAAGTTGGTGTTATGTCCCCACACCCACACCCACACCTTTCTGCATCCTGCCTGGTAGTAGTGCCTTCTGGACTCCCAGCAACTGGTCCAGCTTCCAACCACGTTAGTCTCCTAAGGTAGTATCTTCCTTTCCCACACAGCATTCTTTACAGTCTGAAATCCTCTGCTTATCTGTGAGGTGAATTCCTTGCCATTCATCTCTTCAATTAGGTTATAAACTCCATGTTCATCCTTTTCACCAAGATATTCTTGGGGCCTTGCACCGGAAGTGTTTGTCTACTCACGGCTAACCTGCTCAGTGGTGAAAAGATGAAAACTTTTTCTCTAAGATCAGGAACAAGACAAAGATGTCCATTCTTGCCACTTTTATTGAATAGAGTATTGGAAGATCTAGCCAGAGCAGTTAGGCAAGAAAAAGAAAGAAAAATCCAAATTGGAAAAGAAGTAAAACTGACTCTGGGTGGGAAGCACACAAAACAATACATAGGCAATGTAATGTAGAATTGTATACCTGGAACCTGTATAATTTTTACCACCTAATGTCACCCAATAAATTTAATAAATAAGTAAATAAATAAATGTAAAACTGTCACTGTTTGCAGATGGCATGCCACTCTATATAGAAAACTTTGAAGACTCCATCAAAAAAACTGTTAGAACTAATAGATAAATTCAGTGAAGTTGTAGGATGTAAAATCAATTCACAGAAATCTGTTGCATTCCTTTACATTAATAACAAACTATCAGAAAGAGAAATTAGGAGAACCATGGTATTTATGATTACATCAAAATGAATAAAATATCTAAGGATAAATTTACCAAGGAGGTGAAAGATCTATATATTAAAAACTAAGGCATAAATAAAAGCAATTGAAGACACACAAATAAATGAAAAGATATTCTATGCTCATGAATTGGAAGACTTAATATTGTTAAAAATTTCATGTTACCCAAAGCAATATACAGATTCAATAAAATCTCCACAAAATTGCAATAGTATTTTTCATATAAATAGAACTATACTAAAATTTGTATAGAACCACAAAAGACCCCAAATAGCCAAAGCTATCTTGAAAAAGAAGATAAAAGGTGTAGCAATTATGGTCCCTGGTTTTATACTATATTACACAGCTATTACAATTAAAACAGTGTGGTGTTAGCATAAATACAGACACATAGATCAATGGAACAGAATAGAGAGCCCAGAAATAAATTCGCAAAATGGGAGAGGGCACCAGCATTATGGACACACTCAATGGTTTGGTGTTTACCTGGAGAGGAGGG